>CM038793.1:113075058-113150555 GCA_021764765.1 Vicia sativa
TTGAAGATTAATATTATTAAAGAAGAACCTAATTCTAATTGATTTTAATTAATAAAAGGAGTTTAATGAAAATTATTAACCTAAATTAAACTAATTCAGTTAATTAATTAAAAAAAGCATGGCGAAAATTATTTGTGAAATTAACCCTAATTAATTTAATTATTTAACCTAATTACTAATTAATTAATTAGTTGAATTAATCAGAAAAATAAAACAGTAGAAAAATAAATAATAAGCAAAGAAATTCCATCGAGTCACTTGAGGTTGCCATGTGGCCACCAGAATGGCGCCTGGGCATCCAAAAACTGAGTTTCGGTAAGGATCCAGAGTGTCCGTGGCCGGAGTTTCGTGATCTAGCGGTCCAAAAGCCGGGCTTTGGAGGTTCTACATCTGGAAGGATCCAGAAGCTGGGGCATCTTGAGGTTCTACATATGAAGGGTCCAAAAGTCGCTACTAGAGGTTCCGCCATTGGGACGCCCAAGCCGGAGCTTCCGGAGGATCCGGTATCGAAGGGTCCGTAACGTGGCTTTGGAGATTCTATACTGGAGACGCCCAAGTCGGAGCTTTGAGGATCTTCTAGAGATGCCTCTTTCTAGAGATCCGTAAGAGCTCGAGATGACACCGAATGGAAACTCCTAGCCATGTTCTTCGGTCATGAAAATATCCAAACCCGCAAATCAAATTAAAACGAAAAAGAATAACCCATTCAACATAAAATCACCGAATCCGAATCACGCTATTCGCTTGTAACATCCTACAACTATGGATTTGAAAGCTTGAGAGCTGCGTCCCAGCCATGGTGTTCTTCTCGCTCCTCGCACAAACTTTGAAACTAATGCATGAAATCGATTAAGATAACATAATAATGTATGTAAGGAATGCATGAATACGCTTTATATCGGTAAATCAAGGATTTGAACCAACACTTTACCAAACCGAGCAACCTTAGAGGAAAGTTCGGGTGCTTAAACTCGTGTAGTATTGGTATGGACTCCTGAACTTGTGGAACACAAAGGAATGAATGAACGGCCGGAATGTGCTGCAAATTGTTACGATTTGGCAACTTCGATTTTTGAGAAATTTAGGGTTGTTGGAGGCAAGGATTTCGTAAAGAAGCTAAAAGTACTTTGTCTTGTGAAGATGTTAAGTATATATAGAGGAGTGAAATAGGTAAAGGCTTTAAGAGAAAATATTCCCTTTAAGAGAAAATATTCCCTTTAAATGAAAAATATTTGATTGGAAATTTGCATGAAATCTTTCCAAATTTGCTCAATCTTTCCCTTAATCTTCTTGCACGAGATTGACAGCTCTTTTTGAGCTTCCTTGGTCCTCAAGACATGCACAAATCAAGCCCATCTTGTATTAATAATTATCTTTGTATTTTATTTAATTAAATTTGAATTTAAGCTATTTAATTCAAAAAATAATTAAATAAAAGGATAAGAGGCGTGAATGCAGATGAGGTCATGGATAATTTATAACAGTTTGATCATAGTAGGCCCATTTGAAAATATTTGCTTTTGCTATTTTTTCATGCATCTCTGGGTCAGCCAACTTACATTTTGTATTTGCCTCTTTTCCACATTTTGGAGTTCATGACTTTCTCGAAAGCTCAAGATGTCTTTAAACATCCTTTTTGTCATCTTCATTGAAGTTTCACGAACATTTTGCAAAGATTCTTTTGTTGACTTTAAAGGACTCGAATGTTTTGATCTATAATCTCAAATGAAGCATTTAGCCAGGAGACATGAGTTGCAGAGAATTGACCCTTTAAATGAGATTTGTGGTACCGATATGTGAAAGGCTTGGTCAAAGTTTTATTGACTTTGTCCCAAGAACCCTAGTTTGAAACTTTGACTTTTGATCAAATCTTGATTTTTCTAGATGAATCACGGTCACCTGATAAAATGATGAATATCGTCATGATCATTGATGAAGTTTGATCAGGCGTTGACCATAATTGACACCTGTCCACACACTGATTTCAATCATCTGAAAGAATTAGATGAGCAATCTTGATTGTAAGGCTTCGAAATTTGATGGTGATCCCCGAGGCATTATTAGTAGATGACCACTGACTGGAACCATCTTGGGTTGAGAGGAGCAAACCCCAGTTTGATTGATTGCTTAGAGAGGTTTGCTCGATCATTCCTCCGGAATCTTGAGTATGGAGGATGGATTGCTCCTGAAGCAGGAGGAAAATTTTGGAGTATAACAGTTGCCCCTGTTCAATCTTCTCGTACCGAAAGGGTTAGATTGGTATGCTTGTGTTATACCCCAAAACTTGCCCTCCTAATTCTCAAGACAATTCACATCTCACTTCTCAAAGATTCCACAAGGGTTGATCAGACAAACCCTCTCCTAAGCAATTAATCCAAGCTAGGGTTTTGTTATTCTCAAGTCGAGATGGATTTCTAATCTTCAAGTGGTCATCATACCTCATCCTATTTTCCAAGGGATCATTATGTCAAGTTTCAAGCATCACAAGTCAAATTTGCTCATCCAATTGCTCAGATGGTTGAAAATCAGCTGTATTGGACACAAAGTCAACTATGGTCAACATACAGTCAAACTTCATAATTTTTGGTCAACATCAATATTTTGAAGTCATATTCATCAATTGATCAAGAGTTGATCATGATTCATCAAGAAAAGCCAAGATCTGATCAAAAGTCAATGCTTCCAAATTAGGGCTTCTCTAGACAAAAGTCCACAGAACTTTGACCAAGCATAACTTTCACATACTTTATAAGAAATTTCTCCACCAAAGCTCATTTTGAATAGAATTAAATTCTCTACAACTTCATGTCTCACAAGCTTGGGCAGGAAATGCTTCACTTGGAAGTTATGGATCAAAACATTACAGGTTCTTCTAGAAAAGTCAACAAAAGTCATCTTTTTGCAAAGAAGTGTTCACGAGCATGGAAACTCCAATGAAGATGAAACGAAAAAGGCTGTTTAGAAGACATATTGAGATTTCTAAAAAGTCCAAGAACACCCAAAAATGTTGAAAATTGAGCAAGATACAAATTGTGCAAGTTGAGCATTTTTGAGGAGGTGCATGAAGGAAAATACTTAGCAAAAGCAAATATTTTTCAAATGGGCCTAAGATTTTATGATTCAAACTTGATTATGAGATTACCCATGATTGCCATGCTGCATGCCACGCCTCCTATTCCTTTTATTTATTTATTTTTGAATTAAATGGCTTAAATTCAAATTTAATTAAATAAAATCCAAAAATAAAAGATAAGGCAAGTTGGGCTTGACATTTGCATGGCTTGGGGTCCAAGATAGCTCACTACAAGCTTTCAATTTCGCAAGAAGATTGAGGAAGAGATTGAGCAAGTTTGGAAAGATTTTATGCAAATTTTCAAATCAAATATTCTCCATTTAAAGAAAATATTTTCTCTTAATGCCTTGACCTAATTCCACTCTCCTATATATACCTAGCATTCTTACAAGACAAGGAGACCTTTTTGGACAACTCTCACACGTATAGCCAGCCTCTCACAAACCCTAAAAACTCTCAAATTTTCCAACAAGTTGGCAAACTCGTGTTCTACTTTCCAGCCACTTTCAGTCACTTTTAAGCATCCCATTGTGCTCCTGAGGTAAGTCTAAGTAAGTAAGCATCATGATCATAACACGCTAAAACATGCCATATATACTACTCCGATTTGTATTTTTCTTTGAATTTGTGTTTTACGTGAGTGTGATTTGCTTGCAAACTAATGTTTCTAATATGTTTATAGCATGATATAGAATAGATCCGGGCCGCTTCGAGGTTTTCTGGCTTAATCGCTAGTTTCCATTGTTAGGCATGAACTAGAGGAGCTTCATATTTGTAGTTCTAGGCCATTCGTAATGAACTAACACCACCAATCGATTCGTAGCCTTGAATAGGGATAAGGCACCTTGTTGCGCATACTATTTATTTTGCAAGTTGGTGTGAAGCAATCTGAGAAGACGACCTGAGTTTTGCTCCATGGGTTCACCGTGAGGCCAATAACACTTACATATTTATGGGTCCAAGGATGACTGATGTATCACCGCCCAACCTCACCTGCACTATGTCATTCTCTCTATCGTGTCGTGGGTTCAAACCCCACCTTTTGCCTTGTATTTTCACTACTTTGTGTGCTCTAAATTTTGTAACACTCCGTAAGCTCCGCCTGACGCCCTGTATCCATAACTCAAGCTGTTCCTCGACCCTTTCCAGCATCAGAACCCCCAGAAGCTCCAGCTTTTGGACACCTCCAAGATTTAACCCCAAGCTCCACTAGGTGCCTCCAACAACAAACTCCAAGCTCCTACTGGGGTAGATTCTTCCAGAAGCTCATTTTTGGTTCTTTTCCATATTTTTAACTATTTTATGTTTTTTTTAATTAATTAATTAATTAATTAGTAATTAGGTTAATTAATTAGGTTAATTAATTAGGTTAATTAGATAATTTCACAAATGCTTTGATTTTAACTAATTTAGTTAATTTAATTTAGGTTAGTATTCACCTTGTTTTAATGAAAATCAACTAGAACTAGGTTGTTTCACATAAACCTAATTTTCAAAACACCAAAATATAAGACTAGTTTTCCTTTGGCACTCTCGAGCAGATGACCGTTCTTTCCTCTAGCTCGGGAACGGGTCAATCGGAATGCAGCCGGTGTCGCAGTTGTCTTTTGGAGGAGAGATATCGAGAAAACCCTTCCTGTTCCGGTCATCTTACTTGATCCGGTGATGTTGTCAATATCAAGAATGGTAGCTTTAATTGTAAGATCTTCAATGGTCAGAGGGTCTTGCTTGACGCCATGATAGTAAACATCACCCATAGTTCCAAGGGATAGCCTTGTCGAGGAATATGGAACCGCTCTTGAGAAGTAATGATGAGAGGTGCCACTCTAGGCACGTGATCAGAGGAAATCCTTATCAGTGTTAACACCAAAGATAGTCTTCGGAAATCCACCCCATCCTATCGATTTAACATCTTCAATAGGAATCTTGTAGCCTCGTGAACAGCAGTACTTCACCATGTAATCATACTTTCCACTTGGTTTCCAAGGTATCTCACATGATGGTGCAGTTTCATCACCTCCTCGATCTTCAACTTTAGACATGTCTTCACACGCACTCTCCATGTGGTTTCAGAATAGTATTTCACCGTTATCCATCATGCACCAACACGCCTTCTCAACCAAGACAACCATCGTGCAGATGGGCACCAACGACAATTCTCTAGGCATCCTGGTTGACACCGGCAAAGAAATTCTTCTAATACCATCGAGGAATTGTCAAGTCATCTATGTTGAAAACGTAAGTATCCTCACCAACAAGATTGGAACATTTGTCATGGTTAGCATAGGCGTTGATCACATTCTGAGTCTCAACAGAGGATCAAACTCAACCGCTATTTCAATCATATCCTGAATCTTGTTCTTCGTGAGCCCAACAGCTTGTCCGTGTGCCCCTGGTCGCTGGAGTGGTAAGCACACTTAGCATTAGGATCAGATCCTGAGAGGAAGTGTTGACACCTGAGGAGGATCCTTCAGTAACCGCCCGCTCAACATGTGTTGCAAGGCTTGCACAATGGCATGTTGATCGCAAATTGTCTTCGTGGCGCTGCTCGCCACGCTGCTGTCTCACCGAGGTCAGGCCGATGTAGGATCGAGATCACAACCGCCTCAGATTGAGCACGGTCGGTCTTGGCCTCGGCTTTTCGACCATACAAGATTATTTTCTTACCACCAAAAGATCTCTTCGCAAAGATTGAAGATGACTCCATATGAATCTTTCCACCTTAATACCTTCAATACACTCTCCCAATATCAACTCGATGAACTATCAAGAGTTTCCAATCGATGATTGAAGAATGGGCCTGCCTGTTCCCATAAACATATCAACCAATTCCCTATCGACAAGGGTACAACTCACCGCTAGATCTCTCCATTTCGAGAATACTCCTTGAACTTCTCATCACGACCCATAAACATGCTTTGTAGTTGCATGCGAGTGGGTGTCAATTCAACATTGTACTCATATTGCTTGTAGAAAGCATCTACTAAGTTACTCTAGGTACGGATACGGTCATTCTCAATGATAATACCATTCCAATTGAGTTTTGACAAACTCTCTTGAAAATAAGTGCATCCACAACTTTCTCATCACAGGAGGCTTGATTTTCCAACGAGGACTTCAAATGCCTGGACAAGAAATGCCATACTTGCAAAACTGGGAACTTTGAACTGGGAGGAATCACCACACCAGGAACGAGGCTTAGATCATCAAAATTCAGCCCTGACATCTTCAGGTTTTCCACAAGATTCAGACGGTCTTCAAGTTGCTTGTACTTGTCATCTTCATCAGAGTACTGGCTATAGTCAAAGCGATCCTCTCCCTCTTTCTTAGGCTCACACTGGTCATCTTCATTACCCTTGACACTCCGCTCATTCTTGAGACTTCCTTCAGAGAGCTCTATCCGACTAACCCTTTTAGGACCACCTTGTAGCTCCTACCATGTCGAGAAGACCAACAACCTTCTTCTTCTGTTGACGAGCTTGTGTCTTCTTGGCCTTGGACCAACCGTGAACATCAATAAACCGAGCATTCTCGAGCTGGAGATCTTTAATGACTGCTCAAGAGCCATTTCTACTAAAATAAATAGCGAGAAAATGAGAAAACCAATCTTCAATGTACCTGTGATGCAATGTTATGCTATGATATGCAATGTTCATGCGAATGCAATGCAATGTTTTCAAAGACCTTAGAGATTTAAATTTGTTAAACAAGCAATGAACAAACATTTATTAGTTCTTTTTATTATTTTCTTTTAAGTACACAAGATAGTTCAAAACAATAAAAGAAAAACATATAAACCTAGAGCTCTAGGTCTCCCACTTTCCTCTCGATGCCGAGGTAGGCTGATGTTTCGCTCCTCGTGAAGTAGCTTTGTCAACTCTAGCACTTTCTTCTCACTCTAGCATAGCATCGAGCCTCAAAGGTATCCTCTCTTTAAGTCGAATCCGTGATCTCTTCAAGTCTTCAAAATCGAGGGCATGTCATGGTGGAGAATATAGGTACGTGTTGCACCCCAAATTTTACCTCGCTATTTTCTACTTGCATTTGTATTTGTATTATAAAAAGTCATTCACTCATTGCATTTGCATCATTTCGTCATATTTAAATTGACCAAAGTCGTTTAAATTGATGTTTGCATCGCTTTTAGTTGTAAAGTACTTGTTATCTTACTTCATGCATTTTTACCTCTCACTGCTTATTGCATTATTTTAAATTATTTATATGTCGATGATATCGATATTTCTGCTTTTATAAACAAACCGTTAAAGCAATTGACATCGTATGAAAATTAATGGGAAAATATTTCAAGTTTTCATCTTTTACTCATTGCTTTATGAATCTACGTGTCGCGTAAATCATAAAAATGTGCTCTCCCTAATTTTTCGATACAGTTTGAAGACTCGTTTTTAACGGTAAGTATTTTAAAATCGGGTATTCTTTATTATCATTTTATTTCAATTTTAACCATTTAAATAATTTTTCTTTAATTTATGAGACCCGTAGTTTATGTTAATGCGCTCATTTTATTTTTTCGGATAATTTATTGTCCGAACTTTTACCGTTTTTGACAATTTTAGGTGCCTAATTTTTATCTCAAAAAAATCAAACAAAAATAGTATTGGGCTTGTTAATTTTAACCCGACCCATTTTTATAGTCCATTTTATGAAAAGGGCGTTTTTGACATTTTAAAAAAAATATGTTAAACCTAATTTATTACTATATATATGTGTTAAGCTACTGTTCACAGGGGGGCCAAAAATTGAAAGGGAACAACACACTCAGCGGCAACGGATAAAAGAGAAAATTATTTAAAAAAAAGCTCATCTTCATCATAAAAACCTCTGTTACCAATCAAACAATGCACTTTGTCTTCACACTTTCATACATCTCTCCATCAGAATTCCTCTTCACTCGCTATTTCCAAACCATCAATACTTCATCCGTCTCTTCTTCACCTCTCAACCCTCACCATTTCTTCTTTCCTTCACACTCCCTCTGTTCACTGTCAACCCATGCTCAACACAACTCCTCCGATTTCTCACCGCAATCTCCCTCTGTTACCGAAACCCCCTTCATTCCGACGCCCTTCACCAAACAGAACCGCCGTAACCCTCTCGAACTCTCCCTGCCCCCATCACTCACAGCTATCCCAAACACCATTATCTCACAGCAACATTTCGCTGTCTACCCTCACAAATTCGCCGACCACCCTCACACTTTCGTTTTCCTCCTCATCGCCGTGACCACCATCCTTCCCTTTGCTGTCCAGAACTTCACAGCCGCTGTTCCAAACCCCTCATTCCAAACACCACCGCACTGCAGCACCTATTCCGACATCCCGTAGCAACTTGGCCGCAGCTCGTAAACTTCAATACCTTCGCTTTATTTAGTTTCAGATGTCAGTTGAACTATGATGATAACATCATGATTTTTGATTCAATTTAATTAGAAATGTTTATGATTACAGTTATTACAAAGTGATTTTGAATTGAAAAGGTTGTTTTGTGTCAAGACTTTGAAAGTATTGTTTTATCCATGATAAGTCTCGATGGACAATATTGATTGTTATGTTAGAAAAATCAATTTGGTATGTTATGCTGAAGTTTATGGAATATCTGTAAAAAAATAGTTGAGTTTATTAGTTTTAATTATGGATATGAAAATGCAGCGGTAAATTTTGAAATAAAACTATTTGATTGTGATTATAATGTTTCTATTTGCAATAAATCATGTCAATTTTGAATGATATAGTTTGGTTTCGATGAAGGTGATGTTGTTTCGCTTATTCGTGAGAAACTAACCGAGAAACCATTTGGCATTTATTTGTTTTGTTTCAATGACGGTTAAATGATTATACTGCGTTATTCGCGTGTAAATCTAACCGAGAAACATGTTGGGACACCGCGTTATCATCATTCTTTTTTTTATTTCAATTAAAGTGGTAATCGATATTTATTTTGTTTAGTTTTGATGATGGTTTATGTTATTTCCGCGTCTACTCGCGTGAGAATCTAACCGAGAAACACGTTAGAACACCATATTTTTGTGTTATTATCATTTTAATTTTTGATTGAAGATTATAGTCGGTTGACATTCAAATTTAGCTTCGATGATGGTTTGACAATGATACCGCATTTAGCTTCGATGATGTTTTTCTTTAATGACCGATAGCATAGTGGCTACCTGGTGTTGTCTTGCTTAATGTTAGTTTGCTTTGTAATTAATTCTCAATGTTTCGATTTTATTATAACTTGAACTTTCTTCGATTTTAATTCATTTGTGTATTGAAATATTCGAATGACCGTTTGTTTAATTCTTTATTTCATTCATGTACATTATACTAACTTTGTCCGATTCTATTACTAATTATATTCTAATTTATGTTGTAATTGTATTTCATTTCGATTTTTATTCCACTCATACTACTAATATGTTTGCTATTTGTGTAGACATTCGAGGATTGTTCAAAAAAAGCATTCATTTTCTTTTAATGTTGACATTGCTGTTTTTTATCTAACATTTAATATTTAGTAATGTATGTATAGATATACTTAGTATTTTTATGCTTTATATTTTATACTGTAAATATAATTATACATATTTTTTTATATTTCTTATATTTATTATTGTAAATATACATATTATATTTATTTCTTATATTTAGTATTATATATACTATATACATATTTTTTTTATGCTTTATTTATTCATCGGTAAATAAATTCAAATTATACTGTAATATAGTGGGTGCATTTCTTAGAATTAGTTCATATAATCTATTCTAATAAATAAAATAAAATACACTAATCGATATTTAAATTTTTCCGCATTTAGATTTTGTTTGTATTTACTGCTTTTTCTCTAATTCTAATTTATCCTCATTCAAATAATGTACCCAATCCCTTGATGCATTGTAAATAATTTATCGCTTCCATTTTATTTTACAGTTTAATCCCCATTTATAATTCATGTATCCTCTCCCAAAACAATTTTGTAATAATTATCTAGTGCACATTTATTTAATTTAATTTAATCATACTTACACAAAACCAAAAATCCTTTTTAAACTAATATTTGTAAATCATTTTTAAACCCGTAAGTCGACAAAGCTACGCGTCATGATGACATGCACACATGTACGCTGATCCCGAGCCTTCTTACATTGAGCCTATTTCGATTAATTGTTCCAATTAGTCGTTATAGTAGACTAGCCCACATTGCTAGTACACATGTAATTTAATTGTTTTATACTTAGGTTGGCCACCTTGTATGGGCTTTGTCGATTTTACTTGTGATTTACAATTATCTCGATCCTATTCTTTCTCCATTCACCAAGCATTTAAAACACTTTCAATAAAATTCGACCCAACGTCGAGTCTTCTTCTCAAACCTCGATCCAACGTCGAGTTATTTTCAAAAATGAATTTCTACAAAAAAAGAACATTTGGATAAGATTTGTTTTAATTGTTAGATGTTAGCCTAACGATTAAAATGAATCGAAGTTTCTAGTTGATTAGATGATAGCCTAATAAATTAAGAAACTTCAATCCATGTTCTAAAACAAAAAATCTAGTGCTATGGAATTTAATTAAATTGTTGGATGATAGCCCGACGATTTAATTAAATTTAAAGTATTTGGGCCGTTAGATGATAGCCTAATGACCTAAATATTTTTATTCCATACACTTAATAAAAGTGAACTTTGTTTCACCTCACCTTTTCATAATAAAGGTTTTGGATGAGAGGTGATTGGCCGAGTCCCCTCACCAATCTCGAGTATTCGAATCGCTAGATGATAGCCTAACGTTTTGGTACTTGTCATCTACAATTAAAATCAATTCAACCCATTCAAATTCCTTTTCCGCTCATACGCGGTCATCAAAAACATTTTCTTCTAAAATCAATACAAACAATCCAAGACATTTTCAACAAGGGAATACGTAGGCACGAGGGAATACTCGTCATTTACAGAGTTTTGACTTTCCCATTGCACGAGGGAATACGTAGGCACGCGGTTTCGAAACCGTGTCAAACTCAAAATAATAATAAACAAACGCCTTTTCTTATTCATGACTTAGAAATTAGCGATTACACACACAAACACATTTCGAACTAAATGGGTCCCATCGAGTACGATGGACGTAAGTGGTGCTAATACCTTCCGCTTGCGTAACCGACTCCCGAACCTACATCTCTTAATTTCGTAGACCGTCTTATCCTTTTCTCTTGTGGGTTTTATCTATATTTTCCTGTTCTTCTTTTAGAACAAATAAAATTAGGTGGCGATTTCATTGTTTTGAAAATTCATTTAAATGATTTTTGAAAATCGAGTTGCTTCAGTTGGCGACTTCACTGGGGAAAATTTCTTATGCGAGTTAACCCTAGTTTAGTTCTTTGTGTGGTTGTGTGTTTATCGTTTTATTTTACTTTCTTCTTTGTATTTTATCTCTTATTTATGTTTCAGTCATTTATTCCCTATGCTTTATTTATTATCATGTGTATATATTTATTGTGTGGGAATTCTTGATGGGTTTATTGATGCATAGATAACCCCACTACCCAGGCTTCTAGGTAACCTTTTTAGGAATAGAGGGGTTGTGTAGCCTAGGTCCCCCTGACTCCATTGTCTTGTTGGACCGAAGCGAAGGCTCCGGCTTAGAGTTGGTTGTTTTAAGGAGGTTGTTGGCCCGCACGATAGCGCAGGACATCAATCTTTAGACAAATGACCTATAACTCTAAGTTTGTTCATGTTGTCCTAACCGAGACCAAACGCTCAAATTTTGGATTTTGAGTATCCCAAGAGCCGCTTGGGTATACTTTTCCAAATACTATTACCACGTAGGCCTCTCGCGTGATGATAGTGTTTGTTAAAAGGGGATCTGAGACTCCAAGAAACACTTAGCAGAAAACCTTAAAACCATCCCATGGGGAATTTGGGTAGAAAACTTAAAGCCATCCTATCATACGATCCCACCTGAATAAGTTGTTTGACACTGATCATCCTGCTTTCACGCCTCGTGAACCTATCGTTATGTTGCATTCCATTTGGATATGTGACATTGCATTTCATCACTTCTTTTTCATTAATGACATTACATTTCATTGCATCCATCTGCATATTTCATTCACACATTCAAGTTGTCAAAGAACTCATTTTGTCTGTCTCCGTCTTCAGTTGGTTGTCTGCTGTCAAACTGATTCCTCAACACTTTGGATTTGAAGCATGGTTCAGAAAACTATGGAAGAACTTCAACGAGACCAAGAGATATTAAGAGATGAAATCAACCAGTTGAAGGGCCAGATGAGCCAAGTCTTGGAAATCCTGCAAGTCCTGTTGAAAAGAGAAGGCATCTCTCCACCGATCGCTACAACGCAAGTGGATACTCCTCTAGCCTTTTCCTTTACCACTCCAACTCGAGAGCCACACCATTCAGTGATCACCCATGTACCGATGAACGGTCCTTCCCCAAAAGATCTTCCTCAACCTGTGTTTCTAAAAGTTTCTGTTGCTAGTGAATCCTCTAGTGGTGTCAAGAAATCCTCCAGAAACTTCCAAAAGAAGAAAGAATTCGAAGCTAATGTTGTCTCAATTGAAAGGAGGAGACCTCGTCGTAGGCCTCAATACTATGACCAACCGCAAGTAAATGCTGTCACTCCTACAGTCAAGACTCAACCAATTCAAATTCCTCAGCGTCAAGCTGTTGAACAAAATCAGAACCATAATGCAAGGAATAGGCCTCAGTTTGACCCTATTCCAATGACTTACACTGCATTGTATCCTCACTTAGTTGAACTAGGTCTAATCACAACTAGGCCTCTGACTCCTCCAGATCCTCTCCCAACCGGATTCAGGTCTGATCTTCATTGTGAGTTCCATCAGGGAGCTACTGGTCACGGTTTAGAACGCTGTTATGCACTGAAGGCTATAGTTCAAGAGCTAGTCAGAAGACATGAGATAAATTTCGGAGATCCTCCATCAAATGTTATGAACAATCCGTTGCCAGGAAAAAGTGGCTGATGAATGGGCCATAATATTTCAAATGACTTCCTAAAGCCAGTGTTTCAGACAGGACAACTCATCCTTGTAACTGATTAGTCACTAGGCCATGTTTCTTTTTGTTTGCATTTTCCTTTGTTTATGTTAAAATTGTTGCTTTCAAATCTTGTTTGTAATTTCAAGTTAATTTTAATGAAATGAGCATTGCACTGTTTTGATTCAAATAATTTTTATTTGCTGCTTTCTTTCCAAATATATATTTTCCATGTGTAATTTCTTTACCGAACTCTTGTTTTTGCAAGATTGGAGGGAGGATGATAAAAACAAGATACCCATAATTGTTGTTGGTATGCTTTCGAATAGAACTTTGCTGATGATATACAGGCATTGTTTCAATTACTAAACACCAGAGAAATAAGGAAGTTAAACCTTTGTCAACCCCTTCGAGCCTAGAAGTTGGAGTTTCTTTCTATACAAAAAAAACCCACAATTTTAACCTGGGGCAGGGTAGTTCTCAGTTAATTCGGAAGTGCATTTATTCAAGACGCCTTTCAACAAAGGTTGTATTCAATCAGGCTTCCTTCGCAAACATCAAGAAGTGTTGGAGATGTCATACAAGTCAAAGAATGGTGATGATGGTTCGCCGTAATCATGAAAATCAAGCAGTCACTATCTTTTCAAAAAAATATATCAAAAGAAAAAAGCCGCCCTGTTAAAACTAAAAGGCAACTTAGGCAAAAATAATTATGGCATCCCGCTGACCGTAATCTTAAATGAAACGGTTCAGGCAAAAGTCAGGGATGACAAAATTCAAAACAAGAGTTCACCAAAGTCCTCAAACAACAAAATGTTGCAAGAAGAAGTGACTGACGTCTCAAGAATTCCTCAGCTTTTTAGCCATCATCATTTCCATTAGTGTACAATCCAAAATCTATTGGAATCTAAATGCACAATTTGAGTTAACTGTGCGTAGGACTGAAGAACATCACGAAGATTGGGTTGGGTACAAATAAATTTTGAGCCTTTATCCTTTATTTCTTAAAGCGTGAAATGACCACGCTACAACCCTCAAAAGACCTAATCGCTGTGTTTTTTGAAAGTATACTACAACAAGGTTGCGAATATGACTCCTAATATTTTTGCAAATCAATCTTCCGGTATATCCATACATTGGTTTTCTCTTTCACCTTTTTAATTTTTTAAACGGTTTGTTTTAACCAATGATCCATTTTCTATACAGCAATTACATCATTTCAAAAAATAATTTTTATTTCAAAACTTTTGCATGAACTTTGCATTAAATTTGCCATGTTTGAATAAACAATTTTTGCTTGTAAACAAGTTTTCCTCATCATCTAGGATGTCCAAACTGTTAGGAAACTTGGTCGGTGATCCTAATCAGGGGCAAGTATCTTTCAGATCCTGTTGTGAATCAGTTCAAGATTTGTTACTTAGTGCAAGTCATTATCAGAATTGTTTTAATCAGAAGATCTTTTTCTAGACTTATACCGGGGCACTCCATTCCCTCAGTCATTTCAAGAATTAAAGTCGTGATCGGTTTATCTTCAACAATCAACTAATCAGGGGCAACCCCCATGCAGCGCTTCAGTCCTTCCTCCAAGGATCATCGTTTTTGACACAGTTCACAAGTATGTTAGAAGTGTTTCTCAAGACGTATTCTTTCCAAGTAGAGTTGGTAGTGTTCTTCGTGTTGAGGGATCAGAGTTTCCATCTTACCTCCACAAAAGAGTCAATCTTCGTTGTCATAAACGTTTGCATTACATACTACATGCATAGATCATTCATATATCATGCATCAAAAAATTCATATATCATGCATCACAAAATTCATATACCATGCATAAAAAGAGTGTTTTATCATCATTTTCATTTCCCGAGGTCTTGTTACATAATATTTTACCTTCGGTCAAAGTCCAACTTACTCGTACCTACCAAAATAGTTGTCTTGTTTCCCGTATATTCAATGCATCTCTGAATATGCTCGAATATTTTTTCCAAAGTTCATTCAATGATTTTTCTGAATGTCTTTGATGATGTTTTCCAGAGTTCGTTCAATAATTTTTTCTGAATGTCTATGATGTTTTGTTTCTCGTATATTCAATGCATTTCTGAATATACCCGAATCTTTTTTCCAAAGTTCATTCAATGATTTTTCTGAATGTCTTTGATGATGTGTTCCAGAGTCCGTTCAATGTCCTTCTGAATGTCTCTGATGTTTTATTTCTCGCGTATTCAATGATTTTTCTGAATAAGCCCGAATCTTTTTTCCGAAGTTCATTCAATGATTTTTCTGAATGTCTTTGATGATGTGTTCCAGAGTCCGTTCAATGATTTTTCTGAATATCTCTGATGTTTTATTTCCCGTATATTCAATGCATTTCTGAATATACCCGAATATTTTTCCAAAGTTCATTCAATGATATTTCTGAATGTCTTTGATGATGTGTTCCAGAGTCCATTCAATGATTTTTCTGAATGTCTCTGATGTTTTATTTCCCGTATATTCAATGCATTTCTGAATATACCCGAATATTTTTTCCAAAGTTCATTCAATGATTTTTCTGAATGTCGTTGATGATGTGTTCCGGAGTTCGTTCAATAATTTTTTCTGAATGTCTCTGAGGTTTTGTTTCTCGTATATTCAATGTATTCCTGAATATGCTCGAATCTTTTTTCCGAAGTTCATTCAATGATTTTTTTGAATGTCTTTGATGATGTTTTCCAGAGTTCGTTCAATAATTTTTTCTGAATGTCTCTGATGTTTTGTTTCTCGTATATTCAATGCATTTCTGAATATACCCGAATTTTTTTCCGAAATTCATTCAATGATTTTTCTGAATGTCTTTGTGATGTTTTCCAGAGTTTGTTCAATAATTTTTTCTGAATGTCTCTGATATTTTGTTTCTCGTATATTCAATGCATTTCTGAATATACCCGAATCTTTTTTTCCGAAGTTCATTCAATGATTTTTCTGAATGTCTTTGATGATGTATTCCAGAGTCCGTTCAATGATTTTTCTGAATGTCTCTGATGTTTTGTTTCTCGTATATTCAATGTATTCCTGAATATGCTCGAATCTTTTTTCCGAAGTTCATTCAATGATTTTTCTGAATGTCTTTGATGATGTTTTCCAGAGTTCGTTCAATAATTTTTCTGAACGTCTCTGATGTTTTGTTTCCCGTATATTCAATGCGTTTCTGAATATACTCGAATCTTTTTTCCGAAGTTCATTCAATGATTTTTATGAATGTTTTTGATGTTTTCCCGCAGAGTTTGTTTCATATCATACATCATTAAAAAAAATGTATAAAAAACATTGCACTCAGCGCTTTCTCATTATATTTTATCCACAAGATACCATGATCTCGTGCAAAATTTTGTTTTGATATTTAACTATCTCCCATCGCGATAATATGAAGCTTAATCATTTTTATATCATCCGTTGAAGATATTTAAATAAAGCAAATCGTTGCACCCCAAATTTTACCCTCGCTATTTTTCTACTTGCATTTGTATTTGTATTATAAAAATAATATTCACTCATTGCATTTGCATTATTTCATTATATTTAAATTGACCAAAAGTCGCTTTAAATTGATGTTTGCATCGCTTTTAGTTGTAAAGTACTTGTTATCTTACATGCATTTTACCTCTCTACTGCTTATTGCATTATTTTTAAATTATTTATATGTCGACGATATCGATATTTCGATTTTATAAAAGATCGTTAAAGCAACTGACATCGGCAAAAATTAGCGGGAAAATATTTCAAGTTTTCATCTTTTACTCATCGCTTTATGAATCTACGTGTCGCAGAATCATAAAATGTGCTCTCCCTAATTTTTCGATACAGTTTGAAGACTCGTTTTTAACTGTAAGTATTTTCAAATCGGGTATTCTTTATTATCATTTTATTTCAATTTTAACCATTTAAATAATTTTTCTTTAATTTATGAGACCCGTAGTTTATGTTAATGCGCTCATTTTATTTTTTCGGATGATTTATTGTCCGAACTTTTACCGTTTTTGACAATTTTAGGTGTCTAATTTTTATCTCAAAAAAATCAAACAAAAATAGTATTGGGCTTGTTAATTTTTACCCGATCCATTTTTATAGTCCATTTTATGAAAAGGGCGTTTTTGACATTTTAAAAAAAAATATGTTAAACCTAATTTATTACTATATATATGTGTTAAGCTACTGTTCACAGGGAGGGCAAAAATTGAAAGGGAACAACACACTCAGCGGCAACGGATAAAAGAGAAAATTATTAAAAAAGCTCATCTTCATCATAAAAACCTCTCTGTTACCACCGAAACAACAGACCCCCTTTGTCTTCACACTTTCATACATCTCTCCATCAGAATTTCTTCACCTCTGGCTATTTCCAAACCATTAATACTCCATCCGTCTCTTCTTCACCTCTCAACCCTCACCGTTTCTTCTTTCCTTCACACTCCCTCTGTTCACTGTCAACCCACGCTCAACACAACTCCTCCGATTTCTCACCGCAACTCCTCTCATATCAAACCCCTTCATTCCGACGACCTTCACCAAATGTAACCCAGAACCTCTCGAACTCTCCCGCCCCCATCGCCAGCCTATCCCAAACACCATTATCTCACAAAGAACACTTCGCTGTCACCCTCACTAATTCGCCACCACCGCCACACTTCCGCTTTCCTCCTCATCGCCGTGACCACCATCCTTCCTTCATTGCTCGGAACTTCACACCACTGCTCCAAACCCTCATTCCAAACAGCCACCGCACTGCAGCCGCCTATTCCGACATCCCGCAAGAACTTCGGCCACAGCTCGTAAACTTCAATACCTTCGCTTTATTTAGTTTCTTGTGATGTCAGATGAACTATGATGATAACATCATGATTTTTGATTCAATTTAATTAGAAATGTTTATGATTACAGTTATTACAAAGTGATTTTGAATTGGAAAGGTTGTTTTGTGTCAAGACTTTGAAAGTATTATTTTATCCATGATAAGTCTCGATGGACAATATTGATTGTTATGTTAGAAAAATCAATTTGGTATGTTATGCTGAAGTTTATGGAATATCTGTAAAAAGATAGTTGAGTTTATTAGTTTTAATTATGGATATGAAAATGCAGCGGTAAATTTTGAAATAAAACTATTTGATTGTGATTATAATGTTTCTATTTGCAATAAATCATGTCAATTTTGAATGATATAGTTTGGTTTTGATGAAGGTGATGTTGTTTCCGCGTTTATTCGCGTAGAAACTAACCGAGAAACCATTTGGCATTTATTTGTTTTGTTTCAATGATGGTTAAATGATTATACCGCGTTATTCGCGTGTAAATCTAACCGAGAAACATGTTGGGACACCGCGTTATCATCATTCTTTTTTTATTTCAATTAAAGTGGTAATCGATATTTATTTTGTTTAGTTTCGATGATGGTTTATGTTATTTCCGCGTCTACTCGCGTGAGAATCTAACCGAGAAACACGTTAGAACACCATATTTTTGTGTTATTATCATTTTAATTTTTGATTGAAGATTATCGTCGGTTGACATTTAAATTTAGCTTCGATGATGGTTTGACAATGATACCGTATTTTATTGCGTGTGAATTTAACCGAGAAGCTCATAGGACAACATGTTTTTCTTAAATGACCGATAGCATAGTGGCTGTCTGGTGTTGTCTTGCTTAATGTTAGTTTGCTTTGTAATTAATTCTCAATGTTTCGTTTTTATTATAACTTGAACTTTCTTCGATTTTAATTCATTTGTGTATTGAAATATTCGAATGACCGTTTGTTTAATTCTTCATTTCATTCATGTACATTATACTAACTTTGTCCGAATCTATTACTAATCATATTCTAATTTATGTTGTAATTGTATTTCATTTCGATTTTTATTCCACTCATACTACTAATATGTTTGCTATTTGTGTAGACATTCGAGGATTGTTCAAAAAAAGCATTCATTTTCTTTTAATGTTGACATTGCTGTTTTTTATCTAACATTTAATATTTAGTAATGTATGTATAGATATACTTAGTATTTTTATGCTTTATATATTATACTGTAAATATAATTATACATGTTTTTTTTTTATTTCTTATATTTATTATTGTAAATATACATATTATATTTATTTCTTATATTTAGTATTATATATACTATATACATATTATTTTTATGCTTTATTTATTCATCGGTAAATAAATTCAAATTATAATTGTAATATAGTGGGTGCATTTTAGAATTAGTTCATATAATCTATTATAATTAATAAAATAAAATACACTAATCGATATTTAAATTTTTCCGCATTTAGTTTTTGTTTGTATTTACTGTTTTTCTCTCTAATTCTAATTTATCCCCATTCGAAATAATGTACCCCAATCCCCTTGATGCATTGTAAATAATTTATCGCTTCCATTTTATTTTACGCTTAATCCTCATTTATAATTCATGTATCCCTCTCCCAAAAACAATTCTTGTAATAATTATCTAGTGCACATTTATTTAATTTAATTTAACTGTCACTTACACAAAACCAAAAAAATCTTTTTTAAACTAATATTTGTAAATCATTTTAAACCCGTAAGTCGACAAAGCTACAAGCGTCAGCGATGACCTCACATGCACACATGTATTGATCCTCGGCCTTCTTATGTTGAGCCTATTTCATTAATTGTTCCAATTAGTCGTTATAGTAGACTAGCCCACTTTGCTAGTACACATGTAATTTAATTGTTTTATACTTAGGTTGGCCACCTTGTATGGGCTTTGTCGATGTTACTTGTGATTTACAATTATCTCGATCCTATTCTTTCTCCATTCACCAAGCATTTAAAACACTTTCAATAAAATTCACCCAATGTCGAGTCTTCTTCTCAAACCTCGATCCAACGCCGAGTTATTTTCAAAATGAATTTCTACAAAAAAGAACATTTGGATAAGATTTGTTTTAATTGTTAGATGTTAGCCTAACGATTAAACTAATCAAGTTTCTAGTTGATTAGATGATAGCCTAATAAATTAAGAAACTTCAATCCATGTTCTAAAACAAAAAATCTAGTGCTATGGAATTTAATTAAATTGTTGGATGATAGCCCGACGATTTAATTAAATTTAAAGTATTTGGGCCGTTAGATGATAGCCTAATGACCTAAATATTTTTATTCCATACACTTAATAAAAGTGAACTTTGTTTCACCTCACCTTTTCATAATAAAGGTTTTGGATGAGAGGTGATTGGCCGAGTCCCCTCACCAATCTCGAGTATTCGAATCGCTAGATGATAGCCTAACGTTTTGGTACTTGTCATCTACAATTAAAATCAATTCAACCCATTCAAATTCCTTTTCCGCTCATACGCGGTCATCAAAAACATTTTCTTCTAAAATCAATACAAACAATCCAAGACATTTTCAACAAGGGAATACGTAGGCACGAGGGAATACTCGTCATTTACAGAGTTTTGACTTTCCCATTGCACGAGGGAATACGTAGGCACGCGGTTTCGAAACCGTGTCAAACTCAAAATAATAATAAACAAACGCCTTTTCTTATTCATGACTTAGAAATTAGCGATTACACACACAAACACATTTTGAACTAAATGGGTCCCATCGAGTACGATGGACGTAAGTGGTGCTAATACCTTCTCATGAATCGACTTTAACCTACATCTCTTAATTTCAGAGACCGCCTTATCCTTTTCTCTGTGGGTTTTATCTATATTTTCCTGCTCTTCTTTTAGAACAAATAAAATTAGGTGGCGATTTCATTGTTTTGAAAATTCATTTAAATGATTTTTGAAAATCGAGTTGCTTCAGTACGTCACCTATATCAATTGGTTCCATAATTACTGGTAAAACAAGCGTGAATGGCATCATGAGGTTTTGAGCTCGAGCTCGCACCCATTTGAGGTAAGGTTCCCAAGGAATGGAGTTCTGGTGCCCCAAGGTCTTGTATCGCCTTCTTTACCATGCCCTAAGCGTATGAACCTTCGCTTGTAATTTAGAGATCGTGGTTGTAATCGAACACAATATCTTGGAGAAGCATATCATGTGGACCGTCTCTTCGAGCAAAACCAAACTGGCGTAGAGCTAGAGAAGGGTTGTAACTAATACCTCCCCTTATACCAAGTAGTTGTACATTAGGGAATTCTCCACAACGCTCAATGAAGGTGAAATCCTTTTGAGAGAAAAGACTTCAACGGATATCTGAATGAGAGAGTGACATTAGTCTTTGAGACCACTTCAACCTTTGTTCCTTCTTCAAAACTGATGGAGGAAGGTGCGAAATAAACCACCTGGAAAGTAACGATATAGAACACATGAGAGTTCCTTGTCTCTTAGTAGTACGAGTATGAAGAGAATGTAGGACATCTCCAAGTAAAGTAGGCACAGGATTACGAGTAAGAAACAACTTGATGGCGTTGACATCTATGAATTGATCCGAGTTAGGGAATAGAACCAAACCATAGATTAGCAAAGCCACAATATCTTCAAATGCATGGAAACTCATAACTTTGAGGAATTCTCGGGCTTTCTTAATTAGGAACTTAGCAAGTAAACCCTTAACTCCGCTTCTAGTTTCCCAATTGGCTTCAATGTCTGAGCGCTTAAGATGTAAGGCTGATGCGATGTCTTCGTACTTAGGAACCTTTTCTAAACCGGTGAATGGCATTTGGTCAAGAATAGGTACCCCAAGTAGCTTAGAGAACTCTTCCAAGGTAGGAACCAACTGATAATCTGGGAATGTAAAGCAATGGTGTTTCGGATCAAAGAACTGGAATAAGACGTGCATCACATCTTCTTCAAAATCGGAGATAACCAAATCAAGCAGATAACCATGTCTTTTGATGAACTGAGCATGATCAGGAATTTCTGAAACCAATTCCTTGAGCTGAGAAGGTTTACCCATGCAGTTGATTCGGATAGTCTTTCTAGAAGCCATAATCCCTACAAAATAGAGCAAAGATAAATCCCTAGGTCCTTGAAATAGTTAGAAATGATATGCAATGCGAATGATGTCATGATGTCATGTTTAGCACACATAAACAATTCACACAATGAGCTTGGGTTTAAGGCTTGCAAGAGGTATAGGTGATTACCCCACCAAAAGTTTGAGTTGGTTCATCCTGTCCTATAATAGTAACCGGGTTCTAGGAATCTCACATCATTGATCTTTCTCGTAGGAGTTTATTTCAATACGACTACCAAGTGGTCGACCGAAAATATCCCAAAAGTCTGATCTCAATGAGCGTAGCATCGAGTATCAACCAACCTCGGTCTACACCAAAGGCGGCCATTTCACTACCTTCTAATGGCCAAGATGGGTCAATTAAGGTTCTAAAAGTTTAGTTAGTGCTTGATGACACCACGCAGAAGCCAAATACTATCCTCAACTTGGAAATGAAGAGTATCAGGACATCCAAAGTCTCACACTAACGTAGCCATCATGTTGACCGTTTCGATATACGTCTAACGGTCGCGATGATTTATTGCTACTTACCTAAAAGGAAACCCGGATCCGGGTGTAGGATCCCCCACAAATATAATACCCAAGCAACCCTTAAAGATAAAGCAAGCAAGTCAAACAGAAAGCAATAAAGGTGATCTAGAAATCCCTAAGGTATTCTCTTTAGGTGTCTCCTCGAAGAGTCGCCTCAGAACACGTGAACCGACTTTGTAGGTTTTGTATCGCAAATGTGCGGATAGCAAGAGTCGCCACCGACTTTTCATTTATCCAATTAAGGGAAGGTAAAAGTACGTAAAAGACCTTCGTTAGATTCTCGAGTAAGGGAGAAGGTTATGAAAGGGAAGGTATTAGCACCCCTTTCCATCCGTAGTTATCTACGGCCCTAGTTGCTCTTAGATCACTTTAAAATTGTGCTTTCGTGTGTTTGACAAAAATGTTTTGAAAAGGCATTTTTTGACTTTGTAATGATTCATGTAGGAATGTATACAAAGTGTTCGGAAATGTTTTGTTTTTGAAAAGAGTTTGAACTTTGACAAAAGTGTGTGGTGTGAAGAGTGTTTTGTTTGAGCAAGCAACTAAAAGTCTTATTACCTACTTTAATTGGTCGTTTGCTTTTTACGCTCCTTTAGAATAGCGCTATCCATACCATTAGTTGGTAGGTAACTCTATTTGTTGGGTGTGGGACATTCAAGGGACATCGATGGTCATAGAAAGCAACTTGTAGGAAGTATCCTAGCACATTCGAGGGGACTATCATCATTTTTTGTAGGCGACAATCGAGGGTCAAGATCATGTATTCGTAGGCAACATCGTGGGTCTATGATCTTTGTATCGATGGGACTATGATGATTTGTTTTGAAGGCAACAGTTAGAATACCTCTACGTTCGAGGGACTTGACCATTTGAATTCGTAAAGGCAACGAGAGAGAATTACCCTAAGGGGTGCATGTGTGAAAAGAGTGTGTTGATTTCAGATATATTATCTTGAAATTAGAGTGAGCTATGTCCAATTTTTATCTTTCCATACACGCCTAATTACTAGCAATTTATAGGGTGCGGAAATTAAAATGCGGGAATATAAAGTGCGGAAAGATAAATCATACGCTATTACATGGCTTTGGGGCAGATACATAATTTAAAATGCGGAAAATAAAAGCCCTAATTAAGCTATTACATCCCATAAGCAATTACATAATTGGAAAAAAGAAAACGATAAAAAGAAATCGTCCGAAATGGAATAACCTGTGAAAAGATGAGAAATCGGAAAATACAAGGAAATCGAACAAGAGGAAAATGTTAGCAAAAATAATAATTTTAAAATGAGAAAAATATTTCATGCTGGAAATAATGTTAATATGCTAAAATAATTTTTTGGGATTTTTTGGAGTTAATTTAATAATTAAAAATCAATTAAAGGTGATTTAAATGATAAATTAACAATTAAATTAAATATGCATGCAAAAATAATATTTTTAATTTTATAAATTAAATAAACATTTTCTGGTCATAATGCAAAAAAGAAAAATATTTTTTGGTGTTTTTTAATGCATGATAAAAAATTATGAAAATAAATTAAAATGAATGAAAATATTAAATAAAAAAAGAAAATATGAAAAAGTAAGAAAAACATGAAGTTTGTAAAAAAGAAAGGAAAACCGGTCCTGTGAGACTCGAACCCATGACCCTTGAGTATCTTCAAACAACAATGCCTTAACCATTGACACTGACACTGGTGTTTAAAAAAACAAAATCAATTGTTTTTAAAGGATGACGCGTCATGGTTATATTTTAAACACAGTCAGCCTTGTGGGGTCCAGGTGTAACGAGTGAGCGAATTAGAGTGAGCCAAACTGCCACGCACGCGATCCAACCTTCAACGCCGGAGTCCACGCCGGAGCTAGGCTCCTGGCCATCTTCTCCTAGCTTGTCAACCCGAAATCCGCAAAACGCATCATTTAAAGCAAACAAGTGCCCAGATCGACTAACCTCGACTCGAGCACGATGGTGTGGTCCTTTCGCTCAAACGGCCCGGATTTGAGTTTCAATCCTACAGTTCTTTGAACCCTAATAATGGCAGTACGAGTTTTACACGTGAAACCTCACATGTAACCCATCAATCATGCTCTAATGAGTGCCCTGAGTGTATACAATCAATCAAAAACAATTAGTAATGCATGAAACATGAAAATCGAAATTAAGAAAGTTTCAAACCGGTGAGAGCAAGATAGCCTGAATGGGCGATTTAGCTTGAGTAAGAGTGTGGTTCGACTCGAGACCTCGTGAACAAGATTGGATGATTGGTTTTATGAGAATGGCTGCAATAAAAATTCAATTTTTGACAATTCTTGAAAATTTTTGGCAAAGTGTGGGTTGTAAGGGCTAGGTTTCGTGTGGTTTGTTATACATTACCGGCTATTTATAGAGTGAATTAGAGAGGAAAAGGAAGGAAAAAGATTTGGTTTTGAATGTGCATTGAATATTTTAATAAAATCAAATTTTGACAAAATTTGATTTTCTCTTTAATGTGAGAGCAAGCACGAAATTGGCATGTATCATGGGCTTCCTTGGACCTCAAGTTTGATATAAAATCACTCCTTTTGGAAAAATATCTTATTTTCATATTTTATATAATTTAATTTTGAATTAAATGGTTTTAAATCCAAAAATAAATTAATAAAATAGAAAGCTCTAAGAGTCCTCTAACCAACCTCTTTGGTTTCATCTCAATTGGAGTTTCCATGCTCAATATATCTTCAAAACAAAATGTTGACTTTTTGTTGACTTTGAAAAGAACCTGTAATGTTTTGATCCATACCTTCCAAATGAAGCATTTTTTGAACATTCTTGTGAGACATGAAGTTGTAGGGAATTGAATTTCCTTCAAAACAAGAAAGGAAGAAGTTATGAAACTTTTCACTAAGAAACCCTAATTTAGAAAGTTTGAGTTTTGAGCAAATCTTGAGTTTTCTTGATGAATCATGATCAACCCTTGATCAAATGATGAATGTAACTTCAAAATGAGGATGTTGACAAAAATTATGAAGTTTGATCAGTATGTTGACCACAATTGACTTTTTGTCCAATACAACTGATTTTCAACCATCTAAGCAATTGTCTGAGGAAACTTGACTTGTGAGGCTTGAAACTTGACATGGGGAATCTTTGAAGCATATGAGGAGGCATGATGGCCATTGGAGATGTTGGAAGTCCATCTTGATCTGAGGAATACCAAACCCTAGTTTGGGTTGATTGTCTAGGAGAGGGTTTGTCTGATCATCCCTTGAGGAATCCTTGAGCATGGATGTATGAAATATTTTGAGAAGATGGAGGGAAAATTTTGGGGTATGACAGCTGCCCCTGTTTAATCTTCTTGTATTGTAAGGGTTAGATTGGCGTATTTTGCCTTTCGTGACCTGGAGGTAGAAGTTGATTGAACACTCGAGTACACCTGAAAATTTGCAGTCGCTGTTGGTTGATGATGCGGGGATGGGCTTACAGATGCCATTTGGAGAAGCTGGAGATTTCGCTGGGGAATGAGTCATATGCTAGACCCGAGATTATTGATAGGAGAGCTGACGGAGATGGGCTTAAGATGCCATCCGAATGATCGACATCGGGGTGAGCCGATGCTAGGCTCTGTAGACGTTTCTGGAAATGAAAGGAGCATGGAGATGGGCTTAAGATGCCATCCGGAGGGAGTCGTACGTGCTTATCCTTGAATGAAGTTATTGGTTTGTATTGATTTTTAACCAAATATGAAGCATTCTGAAAGTGGAGAAATGTTGACATGTAGTCGGAGATGGGCTTAAGATGCCATCCAAGACAACTGAGCCGTACACCAGGCTATGTAGTTTCTGTTGATAATAAGAATGAGTCAATAGTTCTTCGCGCCGACCGCCTGGGGTAGTAGTTGGCAAAATGTGGATAGCTTCCCCTGTGCATCGGTATTGGTCCACCGCTCTATCGGAAGATAACTTGTGATCGTCGGATAGGGTTTCCGTCTGCCGTATTAATCCTAGATCCGTTGTCGAGGACAACAAGGGTGGTCGTCGATAGTTTTCCGTCTCGATTCGGCATTAATCTTGGACCGCTGTCGGAGGACAACTAGGGCGGTCGCTCGATAGTTTTCCCTCGATTCGGTCTTAATCTCGACCAGCTTGTCGGAGGACAACTAGGCGGTCTTTCGATAGTTCTCCGCCTAGATTCTGTATTAATCTTGGACCAGATGCTGTAGTGACTTTCATTGCTTTGGAGAAAACAAGAGAAACTTTGATAGAATATTGTTAGTCTTATGCAAAGTATGATGCATGATGATGTATGAATGACATATGCATATGACTTTTCATGAATAATGTATGAATGATAGATGTTGTGGTATTTCAAAACATATCCATCTTGAGGAAGAAGCAAATATTCTGCTTGAGGACTTCGACTTGTTTGGGACTAAGCCCGAGAAGAAAGATAATCTTGATTCCTCCGGCACTATCTCGACCAAGTCTTGAAGGCGGTAGAGATACACTGTCGAGGATCTTGTGTATAGACCTTTTCGGGGAGAAGTCCAGGGGGTATCTTGTCGGGGATTTTGTGTAGATCCTGCTGGAGAGTATTTGGTAGTCGCGAGAGACCGGGTTAGAAGAATCGAGCCCGTTGTAATCTCCGATCGAGGCATATAGATGTAGGTTTCCTCCGCACTATCCGACCAAGTTTCAAGTCCGACACTGGGAAAAGGGAAATTGCCGAGAGATATCTTGTGGGATAAATACCCGGCTAGGGATGAAATGTTATTGCTCAAGGCGGTGTAATCCAATTAGGTTGAGTGGAATCACCGCCGGGATTCTCCTCTACTTTGTGGGAAGGTTTTGTGGTGAGTGGCACCTCCGGGATTATGCTCTGTGGGGAAATGCATTGGTGACTTTCGTCGTCATCTCAATTCCTGGAGCCTGTAGTAATTACTTTTGTATGTTCACTTTTCGCATGTTTGCAAATAGATTTTTATTGTCAGATGCATATAATCATTCAGAGCAAACGTTGGACTTTATGCAAACAACAACAGTGAAAATTGTAAAGAGAAAGAAACTTGTATTAATTTTGAAAGGCGGCGTATGGCCAAGTAGTTTGTACACAAGAAAGGTAAAAAGATATGCGGAAACGATCTCGTTAAGTTCCATCTATGCTAGTACTCATATATTTCAACTATCTCATCTCCTTGCTGTCAGTAGAAAGTGAGTGAATCGATTTTCACCATTTGAATCTTGAATGCTGATAATAGTCTGGAAGTAAGATGATCGGGACGAGACATAGTCGTACGCTTAAATCCCTAACTTTGCCTAGACCGCCTCTTTCGGTTTTCACCACCGAGATACCCTTTTTGCCCAAGCCGCCTTTTCGTGTTTTCGACTCACGGTGTACATGTTTTGTATATATCCTTAATTTTTGCCCGAACCCTTTGGTCTGTCAGATGCCCTTATTTTGCCTAGGCTACCGACCTAGCGGGTCTCTTTTATGCGTAGTTTTTTTTGACTATGTCCGCGTTCATAGGGTGTGGGAAGTCTTCACCATCCATGGTGCTAAGTATCATAGCTCCGCCTAAAAATACTGTCTTGACTACAAATGGTCCCTCGTAGGTGGGAGTCCATTTGCCCCTGGAATCACCTTGTGGAAGAATGATGCGCTTCACTACTAGATCACCGACTCGGTAGACTCGGGGCTTGACCTTCTTGTTAAATCCTTTGATCATTCGCTTCTGATAGATTTATCCATGGCAGATGGACGCGAGTCGTTTCTCATCAATCAAATTAATCTGGTCAAGGCGAGTCTGAATCCAATCCTCTTCACCTAACTCTGCGTCCTGGAGAACTCTGGTCGAGGGTATCTGAACCTCGATGGGTAGAATTGCTTCCATACCGTATACAAGAGAGAAGGGGGTTGCCCCTGTTGTTGATGTTCGTCCCGTAGTGCGATAACCATGAAGAGCAAATGGTAACATCTCATGCCAATCTTTGTAAGTCACTGTCATTTTTTGTATAATCTTCTTAATGTTCTTGTTGGCGGCTTCCACTGCGCCATTCATCTTAGGCCGATACGGAGAAGAGTCGTGATGCTTAATCTTGAACTGCGTGCAGAGTTCGGTGATCATCTTGTTGTTGAGATTAGAGCCATTATCTGTGATAATCCTTTCGGGAGTGTCATACTGACAGATAAGATTGTGTTTGATGAATCGAGCCACGCCATTCTTGGGAACAGATGCGAACGAGGCTGCTTCTACCCACTTGGTGAAATAATCAATTGCCACAAGGATGAAACGGTGTCCGTTGGAAGCTGTGGGCTTAATTTCTCCGATCATGTCAATACCCCACATTGCAAAAGGCCAAGGAGTTGTTAGAACATTCAGAGGTACCGGAGGTACGTGCACTTTGTCGGCATAAATCTGGCATTTGTGACAAGATCGAGCGTAGCGGTGACAATCAGCTTCCATGGTGGACCAATAGTAACCTGTTCTCAAAATCTTCTTAGCCATGGTGTGTCCACTAGAGTGGGTACCAAATGCGCCTTCGTGTAACTCTTCCATGATATGTTCTGCCGTTTTCCGATCTACACAGCGGAGTAAGCACAAATCGTGGTTGCGCTTGTATATGATGCCATTGCTGAGGAAGAATTTGGATGCGAACCTTCTCAAAAACTTCTTATCATTGACAGATGCCCCTGCGGGATATTCTTGAGTCTCAAGATACCTCTTCACATCATAGTACCAAGGTTTCTCTTCTATATTAAGCTCATAACAATACGCTGGTTCATCAAACCTCTCAATGATGATCTGGGGAGCCTCGTTGTCCCATCTGACCTTGAACATAGATGACATAGTAGCCAATGCATCTGCCAACTGATTCTCTTCTCGTGGAATGTGATTGAAAGTAATCTCTTCGAAGTAGGGGATCAAACTCAAAACATGCTCTCGATATGGAATGAGATTCGGATGCTTCGTATCCCACTCGCCCTTAATCTGATTGATCACTAAATCTGAGTCTCCATACACTTGTAAGAACTTGATTCTTAAGTCAATAGCAGCCTTGATACCCATGATGCACGCTTCATACTCGGCCATGTTGTTGGTGCAACTGAAGCAAAGTCTCGCGGTGAAAGGAGTATGTCCGCCTGTAGGGGATGTAATGATGGCGCCAATGCCATTGCCAAGTGCGTTTGAGGCTCCAACAAAGACCATGGTCCATCGGGATCCTTGTTCAGGTCCTTCGTCTAGGCCTGGTTCTTCACAATCCGTAACTAGTAAAACATCTTCATTTGGAAATTCGAACTGCATAGACTGATAATCATCTACGGCTTGGTGAGCCAATGATCGGCCACTACACTTCCTTTGATCGCTTCGAGAAGTGTACCGATGTCGATTCGGTCAAGATCATTTGCCATCTTGCTATTCTTCCGAGAGCTGGTTTCTCAAATATGTATTTTATCGGATCCATCTTGGAAATCAACAAGGTTGTGTGAGTCAACATATACTGCCTTAGTCATGAAAGCAGCCCAAGCCAAAGCGCTAAGTTTTCTCGAGTGTGAGTATCTTGTTTCACACGGTAAAATAATGTCACCATAGCACCGATAAGTGGCGCCTTTTCAACAAATCGCATAACCTTGTAGCGTAGTGCCCCACCGTAACGAAGTAGTCTTCTCCGTGTTCGTGAGCCATTTTGATCCGATTGTTACCGAGAAACCATCCATGAAGGAGAAAACCTTATGCCGAGCGGTGTTGTCAACCGTAACATCAATATGAGGAAGTGGAAATCGTCGGACCGCTTTGTTCAAATCAGTAATCCACACACATTCGTGATGTTGCCATCCTTCGGCATGTGCACCACATTAGCTACCCATCAGGATAAGAAGTAACTAAGAAACCGGCGTTGAATCGCTTCATAACTTCATTTTGATTTTCTAACATCTCAGACGATGCGACGGACCTTCTATTTCACTAGGAGAAATCCTTCTTTGTCGGCAATCTGTACCACAATATCAATGTCTAAACCCGCATGTCTTCGTAGGACCAAGCAAAACCTCAATGTAGTCTCGTAGCATCCGAATAAATCTTTCTTTGACACTGCTCAAGACCCGCCCTATCTTGAACTCTTTATGTCTTCATCCACTCAAATTCACAACCTCAACTTGCTCTTCGTGGTGGTCAGATGACTCGATCTTCTTGTCAGAAAGCGACAAGTTCTCCGACAATCTTCCTCACTTTCATCTTCGGCTTGGTAGATCGGATTATCAAGTCATATTTAGCAATAGATAGTCGTTATCAACTAGATTCGAGTGATTCCAGTATCACGGGTGTGTGTAAGAACACATAGCTTTTGAAGGGGTATAAAGTAAAAGAAAGAAAACAATAATTGAATGCAAAAGTCCAACGATTCTATTGAATGAAAATATGCAAATGATAGATAATAACCCTCACAAACGAGCCATGATGCCCCGGGCAAGGCACTAGGCTTTAGAGTTTATTGTTCAAAACATAAAAAAAATATGAAAAGCAAAACAAAACAAGAGCAATTACTCCTGTCTAAAGGAGATTGGTATAACGTCTTCAGTCTTCCAATTGCTGAGCCCATTCTCTGGAGTTGGGAAGATCCACCTGCTGATGTCGAAGTCATTGTCGTCGTCTTCTATAGCATGGATTCCACTCTGGCCGATGCCGAAAGGAAGTTGGCCGGCACATTCGCAGCGTATCATCTTCTGACCTTTGATGGGGAAGCCTAAACCAGTTTTGTCAAATTTGAGAGTAATATCAGGGAGCTGACCCCAAATAGTACTACTGTCATACCCCAAAATTTGCCCTCCATCTTCTCAAGATATTTCATACATCCATGCTCAAGGATTCCTCAAGGGTTGATCAGACAAACCCTCTCCTAGACAATCAACCCAAACTAGGGTTTGGTATTCCTCAGGTCAAGATGGACTTCCAACATCTCCAATGGTCATCATGTCACCATATGCTTCAAAGATTCTCCATGACAAATTTCAAGCCTCACAAGTCAAGTTTCGCATAATTGCTCGATGGTCGAAAATCACAGATTGACAAAAGTCAATTGTGGTCAACATATAGTCAAAGTTCATGATTTTTGGTCAACATCCTCATTTTGAAGTTACATTCATCATTTGATCAAGGGTTGATCATGATTCATCAAGAAAACTCAGGATTTGCTCAAAAGTCAAACTTTCTAAATTAGGGTTTCTTAGTGAAAAGTCAACCAAACTTTGACTGAGCATAACTTCTTCATACTTTCGTAAATTTTTCCACCACCTCTTGTTTTGAAGGAAATTCAATTCTCTACAACTTTATGTCTCACAAGAATGTTCAAAAAATGCTTCATTTGAAAGGTATGGATCAAAACATTACAGGTCCTTTTCAAAGTCAACAAAAAGTCAACATTTTGTTTTGAAGATATATTGAGCATGGAAACTCCAATTGAGATGAATCCAAAGAGGTTGGTTAGAGGACTCTTAGGGATTTCTAAAAAGTCCAAGAACACTAAAAAATGTGGAAAATTGAGCAAGATACACTATTTAGAAGTTGGGAAATTTTGGACAATTGCACAAAAGGAGATATTGGTCAAAATGCAAAATTTTCCAAATGGGCCTATAATCTTATGATCCAAACTTGTTCATGATGTTATTTGTGACCCATTAATGTTAATATGGTAATTTTCTATTTTATTAATTTATTTTTGGATTTAAAACCATTTAATTCAAAATTAAATTATATAAAATATGCAAATAAGATATTTTTCCAAAAGGAGTGATTTTATATCAAACTTGAGGTCCAAGGAAGCCCATGATACATGCCAATTTCGTGCTTGATCCTTCATTAAAGAGAAAATCAAATTTCTCCAAAATTTGATTTTATTTGAAAATTATTCAATGCATTCAAAACCAAATCTTTTTTCCTTGTTTTTTCTCTCCTAATTCACTCTATAAATAGCCAGCAATATGCCAAGCAAAGGACACGAAACCCTAGCCCTTACAACAACCCAAACTTTGCCAATTTTTTAAAGAATTGTTGAAAATCGAAGTTTATTTTGCAGCCTCTTTCAGCCTCTTTCAACCATCCAAACGTGTTCAGGGGGTATGATTGAGTAAGTATACATCATTGTTATTGATCAAAGCAGCCTGAATCGATGCATACATGATCATACATATTCAAATATTTCTTGATTTTTCATTTTTAATATCCGTGTGTTTCAATCAATTCTAATGCTTTCATTGTGTTCATAAGACTCTATAAGACCGATCTGGGCAATCGTTTCACAGCTTGGACGTCGGAATCGCATATTGCCATGTTTAGGGTTTAGGAACTGTGAAGCTTCGAACTAGCTTGTACAAGCATTTTTAACTGAAACTAACATCACCATTGGACTCGGAAGGGTCGATTTAGGGGGGTAGGGTCCTCCTTTCCCGTTTATTGCTCGTATTTTGCAGGTTCAAGGGTTGTGATCGCCGGAGAAGACGACCGGAGCTAGGGCTCCGGCGTCGTTGACAACCTTTGACCGGCCAGAGGCTGGCGTGGCGAGATAGCGCATCCTGATTCGTCCGATCATAAGTTGTGGGGTCCACGCATGCTGACTCAGTTGATTCAAATGTCCAGGACACGTAATCATTCAAATCCAATTGTTTTTCACTTTACGAACACCAAGTGACACTTGGCCCAGTGGTTAAGGCATGGCTGTTCAAAGATGCTTCTTCTGGTCACGAGTTCGAATCAGCCTGGGACCAGTTTTGTTTCTTTTTTTCACAAACTTCAACTATTTTCCTATTTTCCATATTTTCCTATTTTCTTAATATTTTGCATTCATTTTAATTTATTTCAATAATTTTTATCATGCATTTAAAAACACCAAAAAATATTTTTCTTTTTGCATTGTTTCCAGAAAATGTTTATTTAATTTATAAAATTAAAAACATTAATTATGCATGCATATTTAATTTAATTGTTAATTTAGCATATTAATGTTATTTCCAGCATGAAATATTTTTCTCATTTAAAAATTATTATTTTTGCTAACATTTTTCTCTTATTCGATTTCCTTGATTTTCCGATTTCATCTTTTCATAGGTTATCTCGCTTCTGACAATTTCTTTTTATCGTTTTATTTTTCAATTATGTAATTGCTTATGGGATATAATAGTTTAAATTAGGATCTTTATTTTCCGATTTTTAAATTATGTATCCGTCCCAAAGCCATGTAATAGCGAGGACATTTACCTTCCGCATTTTACATTCCGCATTTTAATTTTCGCACCCTATAAATTGCTAGTAACTAGGCGTATGGCAAGATAATAACGAATATAGCCTACTAATTTGCAAGATAAAATACTTGAAATCAACACACTTCTTTCACACACGCACTTTGGGTAATTCTCTCGCTGCCTTTGCGAATTCAAATGGTCATGTCCTCGAATGTAGAGGTATTCTATCACCGCTGTTTCAAATATATCATCATAGTCCTTCGATACAAAGATCATAAGACCCACGATGCCTCCGAATACATGATCTTGACCCGATTGTTGCCTACGAAAATGATGATAGTCCTTCGAATGTGCTAGGATACTTCCTACAAGTTGCTTTCTATGACCATCCGATGTCCTTCAATGTCCCGCTACATCCAACAAAGAGTTACCTACCAACTAATGGTATGGATAGCGCTATTCTAAAGGAACGTAAATAACACGAAAATGACCAATTCTGAGTAGGTAATAAGACTTTTAGTTGCTTGCGCTAAACAAAATACTTTTCACACCACACACTTTTTGTCAAAGTTCAAACTCTTTTCAAAAACGAAACATTTCCAAACACTTTGTATACATTCCTACATGAATCATTACAAAGTCAAAGCGAAATTCCTTTTCAAAACATTTTGTCAAACACACGAAGCACAATTTTAAAGTGATCAAGAGTAACTAAGAGCTGTAGATAACTACGGATGGAAAGGGTGCTAATACCTTCCTTTTCATAACCTTCTCCCTTACTCAAAATCTAACGAAGGTCTTTTTTCTACTTTTTACCTTCCCTTAATTGGATAAAAGAAAAGTGGGTATAATCTTGCTATCCGCATATTTATGTATACAAAACCTACAAAGTCAGCTTCACCGTGTTACGAATCGGCGACCACGGGAAACACCCTAAAAGAGAGAATGCGTTAAGGATTTCTAAGTTACCTTTATTGCTTTCATTTGACTTGCTTGCTTTATCTTTAAGGGTTGCTTGGGTATTATATTTGTGGGGATCCTACACCGGATCCGGTTTCCTTTAGGTAAGTAGAATAAATCGACGCGACCGTAGACGATATCGAAACGGTCAACATGATGGCTACGTTAGTGTGACACTTGGATGTCCCGATACTCTTCATTTCCAAGTCGAGGATAGTATTTGGCTTCGGTGTCATCAAGCACTAACTAAACTTTTAGAACCTTAATTGACCCATCTTGGTCGTAATACGTGAACTCGACTTTGTTTGATTTTGTATCGCAAATGTGGATAGCAAGAGTCGCCACCGACTTTTATTTTTATCCAATTAAGGGAAGGTAAAAGTACGTAAAAGACCTTCGCTTAGATTCGAGTTCGGGAGAATGGTTATGAAAAGGGAAGGTATTAGCACCCTTTCCATCCGTAGTTATCTACGGCTCTTAGTTGCTCAGATCACCTTTAAAATTGCTTTCTGTGTTTGACAAAATGTTTTGAAAAGGCATTTCGCTTTGACTTTGTAATGATTCATGTAGGAATGTATACAAAGTGTTCGGAAATGTTTCGCTTTGAAAAGAGTTTGAACTTTGAAAAGTGTGTGTGTGAAAAGCATTTGGTTTAGAGCAAGCAACTAAAAGACTTATTACCCACTTTAATTGGTCATTTTCGCATTTATCGCTCCTTTAGAATAGCTTAGCCATACCATTAGTTAGTAGGTAGCTCCATTCGTTGGATGTAAGCGGACATTCAAGGGACATCGGATGGTCATAGAAGGCAACTTGTAGGAAGTATCCTAGCACATTCAAGGACTATCATCATTTTCGAGGCGACAATCGAGGGTCAAGATCATGTATTCGGAGGCGACATCGTGGGTCTTATGATCTTTGTATCGAGGGAATATGATGATTTGTTTGGAAGGCAACGGTGTTAGAATACCTCTACGTTCGAGGGACATGACCGTTTTGAATTCGCAAAGGCAACGAGAGAGAATTACCCAAAGGGGTGCGTGTGTGAAAGAAGTGTGTTGATTTCAAGTATTTTATCTTGCAAATTACTGGGCTATGTTCGTTATTATCTTGCCATACACGCCTAGTTACTCGCAATTTATAGGGTGCAGAAATTAAAATGCGGAATGTAAAGTACGGAAAGGTAAATGTCCTACGCTATTACATGGCTTTGGGGCGTATATAATTTAAAATGCGAAAATAAAGATCCTAATTTAAACTATTACATCCCATAGACAGTTACATTATTGAAAAATAAAATGATAAAGAAAGAATCGTCTGAATCGGATCAACCTGTAAAGGAATGAGAAATCGGAAAATACGATATGAATCGAACAAGAGAAAAAATGTTAGAAAAATGAAATTTTTTATATGAGAAAATTATTACATGCTGTAAATAATATAAATATGCTAAAATAAATTTTTAGGATTTTTTGGATGCAATTTAATAATTTAAAACGAATTAAAAGTGATTTAAATGCAAAATTATGAATAAAAATAAATATGTATGCAAAATTGTATTTTTTAATTTTATAAATTAAATAAAGGTTTTCTGAAAATAAATGCAAAAAGAAAAATAATTTTTGGTAATTTTTTAAAGCAGAATAAAAATATGAAGTGAAATTAAAATAATGCAAAATATTAAAAAATTAGAAAACATGAAAAGAAATTGAGTTTGTGAAAAAGAAAGAAACCGGTCTTGGTGGATCGAATCGAGTCCTTGAGAGCATCCCACAACAAGATGTGCCTTTACCACTACGCCATGTGTGCAAGCGTGTTATGGAATGAAAACGTGAAGTGATGAGCAACACGCGTCGCCGTTTGGGAGAAGTCAAGGCCAAGTCAGCTGGTGGGGTCCTTGTTGGATGAGAGAGCGAATCAGAAGGCTCCATTGTGCCACGCTTGCCTCATGCCGGAGTCAACAAGTCGCCGACGCCGGAGCTCTAGCTCAGTCGCCTTCTCCCGACGTAAACCTCAAACCGCAAAATAAGGAAAATCAAAGCAAAAGAAAGACCTATCCCCTAATTCGACCCTCCCGAGTTCGATGGTGCCCTTAGTTTCGATTGAAAACGCTACATCGTGAGTTTCAAAGAAAGAACAAACCCGCCCTAGCCATGGCATGTTCTCGATTCCGCTAAACCTCCCATGTAATACGCCAAGCATGTTCTAATGGATGCCCGATCTCAAACAAACACACCAAAACAAAGATGCATGGATTTTAAAATTCGAAATTGTGAAAATGCAAACCGTGAGAGTTCAAGCACGCGATCCGCGCCTGCACGAGTAAAGGTTGCTTTGATTCCGGGAACCTCCGAGCACGATGGAATGGTCAAATTACTGAAACTTGCTGGAAATTGAAACACGATTTTCCAACTTTGAAAAATATTTTGGCAAAATAAGGGTTAGTGCAAGGGCTAGGTTTCTCCTCTGTCGCTATGATACTTGGTATTTATATAGAAAATTTGGATGGCAAAGGGAGTGAGAAAAGATTTGATTTGGAGCATTCAATTTTTTTTCAAATAAAATCAATTTTCTTGAAGAAAATTTGATTTCCTCTTCAATGCATGATCATGCACGAATTTTGCAAGGATATTGGGCTATCTTGGACTTCAAGGAAGATATAAAATCAGCCCTTTTGGAAAAATATATCATTTTCATATTTTATATAATTTAATTTTGAATTAAATGTTCTAAAATTCAAAAATAAATTAATAAAATAGAAAATTGCCATGGCCAAGCATTTATGGGTCAAAAATCATGTCATGAACAAGTTTGGATCAAAAGATTTTAGGCCCATTTGGAAAATTTTGCATTTTGACCAAAATGTTCTTTTGTGCAATTGTCCAAAATTGCCCAACTTCTGAATAGTGTATCTTGCTCAATTTTTCATCTTATTGAGTGTTCTTGGACTTTTTGGAAAGCTATAAGAGTCCTCTAACCAACCTTTTTGGTCTCATCTCAATTGGAGTTTCCATGCTCAATATATCCTCAAAACAAAATGTTGACTTTTGTTGACTTTGAAAATGACCTAATGTTTTGAGCTATACCTCTCAAATGAAGCATTTTTGGACATTCTTGTGAGACATGAAGTTGTAGAGAATTGAATTTCCTTCAAAACAAGAGGTGGTGGAAAATTTCCGAGAAAGTATGAGAAAGTTATGATCAACAAAGTTCATTGACTTTTCATCTAGAAACCCTAATTTAGAAAGTTTGACTTTGAGCAAATCTTGAGTTTTCTTGATGAATAATGATCAACCCTTGATCAAATGATGAATGTAACTTAAAATGAGGATGTTGACCAAAATTATGAAGTTTGACTGTATGTTGACCATAGTTGACTTTTGTCCAATACAACCGATTTTCAACCATCCGAGCAATTGTCTCGAGGAATCTTGACTTGGAAGCTTGAAACTTGACATGGAGAATCTTTAAAGCATATGAGGAGGCATGAAGACCATTGAGATGTTGGAAGCCCATCTTGATGAGAGATACCAAACCCTAGTTTGGGTTGATTGTCTAGAGAGAGTTTGTCCGATCAACTCGAGGAATCCTCGAGTATAGATGTATGAAATATCTCGAGAAGATGAGGGCAAATTTTGGGCTATGATGCCCCTGCTCAATCTTCTTGTACTGAGGGTTAGATTGACACGCTTGTCTTTCGTGACCGGAGGTAGAAGATGATTGAACACCGAGTACACCTAAAAATTTGCACTGCCGTTGGTGGATGATGCGGAATGGGCTTATAGATGCCATTTGAGAAGTTGGATACTACTGGGGATGAGTCGACGCTAGAGTCGAATGTCGATAGGAGAATTGACGGGATGGGCTTAAGATGCCATCCGAAAGATCGATGCTGGGAGTGAGCCGACGCTAGGCTCGTAGTCGTTTCTGGAAGGAGCATGAAGATGGGCTTAAGATGCCATCTGGAGGGAGTCGTAAGTTAGAATTCGTGTTCATTTTTTTGAATGAAGTTATTGATTTGCATTAATTTTTAACCATATATGCAGCATTCCAAAAGTGGAGAAACACTGATAAGTAATCGGAGATGGGCTTAAGATGCCATCCAGGGCAACTGAGTCGTACGCTAAACTCTGTAGTCGCTGTTGATAATAAGGGATCAGAATAAATCTTCGTGTTGATTACTCTGAGGGAGGTTGTAGTTGGCAAAAGGTGGATATCTTCCATGTTGAGCGTCGGGTGTTGATCCATTGCCTCATTTGAGGATAACTGTGGGCGGTCTTTCGATAGTTTTCCGCTGGTTCGGCTTAACTCGACTACCGCCGAGGACAACTGTGGTGGTCTTTCGATAGTTTTCCGCCGGTTCGGGCTTAACTCGACCAATCGTCGGAGGACAACTAGGGGTGGTCTTTATAGTTTTCCGCCGATTCGGGCTTAATTCGACCGCTTGTTCGAAGTGACTTTCACTGCTTTTGGAAAACAAGAGAAACTTTGATAGAATATTTGTTAGTCTTATGCAAAGTATGATGCATGACAAGGTATATGAATGACATATGAATGAATTATGATTTTATGAGAAATGTATGAATGATAGATATTGTGGTATTTCAAAACATATCCATCTTGAAGAAGATGTGGATGTTTCGCTTGAAGATTTCTCGACTCGCTTGGGGAATCGAGGTGAGAACCCCGCTTTGAAGGAGAAGAAAGAACTCAGATTCCTCCGATGCACTATCCGACCAAGTCTTGGGCCTAGATATTGTCGAGGAAGGTAGAGATTGAGAGGCTCGCTTGTTGGAGATCTCATAGACCCCGCCGAGAATCGAGGCGATCCGCTGGGGACCTTGTATGTAGATCCCGCCGAGGAAATTTAGGAGGCGCCCATCGATTCTCGAGTGTAGATCTCACGGAGAGCAATTGTAGTTGCCGGAGACCGGTTGAAGAGTCGAATCGCTGTAATCCCAGCCGGGGATGAAGATGTAGTTTCCTCCGATGCACTTTCTCACCAAGTTTCGGTCCGATACCGCCGGGAAAAAGGAAAGGATCGAGATACTACCGGGATAAATACCTTGATCGGGGTGAGGTGTTACCGCTGAGACCGATGTAACATTGCTTAGTTGAGTGGAATTGCCGCGTGGATTCCCTTTGCTGGGAAGTTGTGTTGTGAGTGACACTTGTGGGGATCATGCTCTGGGAATGTTTTGGTGACTTTCGTCATCTCATTCTCGAGCCAGTAAGTACTTTGTATGTTCACTTTTCGTATGTTTGTGATTAGATTCTTATTGTCAAATGCATATAATCATTCAAAGCAAACGTTGGACTTATGCAAACCACAATAGTGAAAATTGTAAAGAGAAAGAACTTGTATTTATTTGAAAGGTATGGCGGCCAAGTAGTTTTGTACACAAGAAAGGTAAAAAGCTATGGAAACAATCTCGTTAAGTCTCAACTATGCTAGTACTCATATATTTCGACTATCTCATCTCCTTGCTGCCGAGAAAGTGAGTGAATTGATCTTCGCCATTTGAATCTTGAATGCGATAGTAGTCCGAAGTGTGATTGAAGAGACATAGTCGCACGCTTAAATCCCTAACTTTGCCTAGACCGCCTTTCGGTTTTCACCATCGATACCTTTTGCCCAAGCCGCCGTGTTTTCGACTTGCCGTGTACATGTTTTGTATATATCCTTAACTTTGCCCGAACCTTTTGGTTCGCCAGATGCCCTTATTTTTGCTCTGTCACCGACCTAGCGGGTCTATTTCGTATGTAGTATTTTTGACTATGTCTCAAGTGGTGTGGGAAGTCTTCACCATCCATGGTGCTAAGTATCATAGTCACCGAAAATATCGTCTTGACTACAAATGGTCCTCATAGGTGGGAGTCCATTTGCCCTCGGATCATCTTGTGGAAGAATGATGCGCTGACTACTAGATCACCAACATGGTAGACTCGGTGTTGACCTTCTTGTTAAATGCTCTAATCATTCGTCGATAACTGTCCATGGCAAATGGATGCGAGTCATTTCTCATCAATCAAATTAATCTGGTCAAGTCGGGTCTCGAACCCAATCGCTTCGCCTAACTCGCATCCCGAGGACTCGTCGAGGGTATCCGAACCTCGATGGGTAAGACGGCTTCCATGATACTAGAGAGAAGGGGTGCCCCGCTGATGTTCGCGGTCAGAAAGCGATAACCATGAAGAGCAAATGGTAACATCTCATGCCAATCTTTGTAAGTCACCGCCATCTTTTGTATAATCTTCTTAATGTTCTGTTGGCGGCTTCCATCGCGCCATTCATCTTAGGCCGATAAGGAGAAGAGTTGTGATGCTTGATCTTGAACCACGCGTAGTTCGTGATCATCTTATTGTTGAGATTGAGACATTATCCGTGATAATCCTTTCTGGAGTGCCATATCGATGATAAGATTATGTTTGATGAATCGAGCCACAACATTCTTAGTAATGATGCGAACGAGGCTGCTTCTACCCACTTGGTAAAGTAATCGATTGCCACAAGGATGAAACGATGTCCATTAGAAGTCGTGGGCTTAATTTCTCCAATCATGTCAATGCCCCACATTGCAAAAGGCCAAGGAGAAGTTAAAACATTGTGAGGTACCGAGGCACGGTACTTTGTCCGCATAACCGCATTTGTGACAAGATCGAGCATAAGGTGACAATCGCTTCCATGGTGGACCAATAGTAACCGCTCTCAAAATCTTCTTAGCCATCGATGTCCATCGGAGTGGTACCAAATGCGCCTTCGTAACTCTTCCATGATACGCATTTGTTTCTCGTCTACACAATGAGTAAACAAGTCGGTTGCTTTGTATAAGATGTCGCTAAGGAAGAATTTGATGCAAATCTTCTCATGAACTTTATCATTAATGATGTCCTCGCTGGATATTCCCGAGTCTCAAGATACCTCTTCACGCCATAGTACCAAGGTTTCTTCCGTATCAAGCTCATAACAATACCGTTCGCCAAACCTCTCAATGATGATCCGGGAGCCTCGTTGTCCCATCTAACCTTGAACATAGATGACATAGTAGCCAATGCGTCCGCCAACCGATTCTCTCTCGTGGAATGTGATTGAAAGTAATCTCTTCAAAGTAGGGATCAAACTCGTAACATGCTCTCGATATGGAATGAGATTCGATGCTTTGTATCCCACTCGCCTTAATCCGACCGATCACCAAAGCCGAGTCTCCATACACTTGTAAGAACTTGATTCTTAAGTCAATAGCGCTTTTAATGCCCATAATGCACGCCCATATTCGCCATGTTGTTAGTGCAATCAAACATAATCAAGCGGTGAAAGGGTATGTCCGCCGTAGGGATGTAATGATGGCGCCAATGCCATTGCGTTAGAGGCTCCATCAAAACCATGGTCCATCGGATCCTTGTTCGTGTCCTTCGTCCGGCCCGGTTCTTCACAATCGACTAGTAAAACATCTTCATCTCGAAATTAACCGCATAGACCGATAGTCATCTATGGCTGATGAGCCAAATGATCGGCTACTACACTTCCTTTGATCGCTTTTTGAGAAGTATACTAGATGTCGATTCGTCAAGATCATTTGCCATCTTGCTATTCTTCCCGAGAGAGCTCGTTTTCAAATATGTATTTTATCTGATCCATCTTAGAAATCAACAAGGTAGTGTGAGTCAACATATATCGCCTTAGTCGGCGAGCAGCCCAAGCCAAAGCGCTGCAAGTTTTCTCAAGTGAGTATCTTGTTTCACACCGGTAAACTTTTGCTAAGGTAGTATATTGCATGCTCTTTCGCCGACTCCATGTTGCCCCAACACACACCCCATTGAATTCTCTAACACCCAAGTACATGATAAGAGGTCTTCTTCGGGTGGCATCGTGATAGAGGATCAGAGGTACTCCTTGATTTTGTCAAAAGCGATCCGCAATCGCTGCTCCATTCCACTACTTGATCTTTCTTTAGTAACTTGAAGATTGGCTCACAAGTAGCACAGTGTGCAATGAATCGCAATGTAGTTTAGCCCAAGAAACCTCCTCGACTTTCTCGGGCGCCGGCATCTCTTGAATAGCTTTAACCTTGGCGGGTCAACCTCAATACCTTTACCATCGACAACAAACCCTAGGAGTTTTCCTGATCCGACCCAAAGGTGCACTTGTTGGGATTCCTCAATCAGACTTCTTCAACCCGTCAAATTCGCAAATGATCAAGATGTTCTTCTTCACCGCGGATCGAGCTATCATGTCGCCGACGAGACCCTATCTCGTGATGAATCATGTCATGAAATAATGTCACCATAGCACGCGATAAGTGGCGCCTGCTCTTCAAACCCAAACGGCATAACCTTGTAGCGTAGTACCCCATTGGTAACAAAAGTAGTCTTTCCATGTCTTCGGAGCCATTTTGATCCGATTGTAACCGAGAAACCATCCATGAAGGAGAAAACCTTAGCCGAGCGTGTTGTCAACCGTAACATCGATATGAGGGAGTGGAAAATCGCCTTCGGACTTGCTTTGTTCAGACTCGAATCCACACATTCGTATTTGCCATCCTTCTTAGGTACGGGTACCACATTTGCAACCCATCGGGATAAGAGGTGACAACTAAGAAACCGGCTGAACTCGTTTCATAACTTCGCTTTGATTTTTCCGACATTTCAGACGATGCGATTTAACCTTCTATTTCACCGAGAAAACCTTCTTTGTCGGCAATCGCACCACAATATCAATGTCTAAACCGGCATGTCTTCGTATGACCAAGCAAAACCTCAATGTAGTCTCGTAGCATCCGAACCAATCTTTCTTTAACACCGCTCAAGATCCGCCTCCTATCTTGATCTCTTTTCGTCTTCGTTAGTACCCAAATTCACAACCTCAACTCGCTCGTGTGGTCAGATAACTCGCTCTTGTCAGTAGCAGCCCGCAAGTTCTCCGGCACTTCACAATCTTCCTCACTTTCGCCTTCGGCTTGGTAGATCGGATTATCAAGTCATATTTAGCAATAGCATAGCCGTTATTAACGAGATTCGAGTGATTCGAGTGTATCACGGGTGTGTGTAAGAACACATAGCTTTTGAAGGGGCATAAAGTAAAAGAAAGAAAACAAACAATTGAATGCAAAAGTCCAACGAATTTATTGAATGAAAATACGCAAACGATGATAACAACCTCGCAGACGAGCCATGATGCCCCGCAAGGCACTAGGCTTTCAAAGTTTATTGTTCAAAACATAAAGAAATACGAAAAGCAAAACAAAACAAGAGCAATTACCCCTAAAGGAGATTGGTATGACGCCTTCGCCTTCCAATTGCCGAGCCCATGATCCGAGTCAAGATCCACTTGCCGATGTCGAAGTCGTTGTCGTTGTCTTCTATAGCATGGATTCCACTGCTAATTCGAAAGGAAGTTGGCCGCACGCTCATGGGCGATCATCTTCCGACCGATGGTGAAGCCTAAACCATTTTGTCGATTTGAAAGGAAGATCGTGAGTCAACCCCAAATAGAACTACCTTCTTCAACAACAGCCTTGAGCATCTTTCAACGAGGCCATCCTAGGCGGAGCTTGTGTAACTCAGAGTGACAGAGAGTCAACAGCACGACATCGATTGTTTCAAAACTTGACAGGAGTCTCAAAGAATTCACCTTCCATCTCGAGGTATCGAATGATCAGATGATCGACCATATACTCTTCTTCACCACATACCGTGACAACCTTCCCTTTCACCCGGAATGGAATCAAAAGTCCGGAACCGAGTAGTAAGAGTAGTGGACGGATGTCCATGACAAAGAAAATGGAATCAAAAGTACCGACTTTCGCTTAGAACCATCAAAAGCTCTCACGATAATGTCACGGGTCTCGTAACCAACCCTTCAACATCAAGTCGATCAAAAGCTTTTGAAAGGATGTTCAGAGCGTAACCGTATCCACTAAAACATGAGACAATGTAGTGCCCTTGCATTCAATGTAGATGTGCAAGGCTTTGTTGTGTTTCTCCCAGAGTCAAATCAAGATCGAGAAGCCTAGGCCGTTGTTGGCAGACTAGCAATACAAACTTCAAACCGGGTGGTAGTGTCTTGCGGCACATGAGCATTCTTCGTAAACTTCACCAAGGAATTAGCATGAGCCTCGAGCACAAGAGCAGAAAGCATGGAGATCTTGGACGAGTCTCCAACTGCTCCACAACATTGTAGTCACTCTTCTTGATAATATGCACCCTCCATTTCTTGTTTGAGGTGTCTTCAAGAATCCTTTGGCACTTCCGTTGAGCAAGATGAGTCACCGTTCTTTCCTCTAGCTTGGGAATGGATTGAATAGCCGGAATGTGAGTCGAGTCGCAGTGTCTTTGGGAGGAGAGATATCCGAGAGAACACTCTTCCGGCTCGTCACCTTACTTGACCCTGATGTTGTCAATGTCGAATGGTAGCTTCAACTGTAAGATCTTCAATGGTCGAGGGTCTTGCTTGACGCCATGGTAGTAAACATCACCCATAATTCCAAGCGATAGCCTTGTCGAGGAAGGGGAACCGGTCTCGGAAGTGATAATGAGAGGCACCACTTTAGGCATGTGAACAGAGGAAATCCTTATGGTGTTAACATCAAGATGGTCTTCGAAATCACACCCCATCCGGTCGCCTTAACATCTTCAATAGGAATCTTGTTTCAGAACAAAGGTACTTCACCATGTAATCATACTTTCCACTTGGCTGCCCCAAGGTATCCCATACGATGGTACCGCTTCATTCGCATTGTCAATCTTCAACTTAGACATTTCTTCACACGCCTTCCGCATGTGTGGTTTCGTAAATAGTATCTCACGGTTATCCATCATGCAATCGAACACGCCTTCTCAACCAAGCACAACCATCGTGCGGATGGGCACCAACGATCTCGGCATCCTGGTTGACACCGCCAGAAATTCTTCTTAACAATCATCGAGGAATGGTCAAGTCATCTATGTTGAAAACATAAGTATCATCACCAACAAGATTGGAACCCTTGTCATGGTTAGGCCTAGGCGTTGATCACATTCGAGTCTCAACAGAGGATCAAACTCAATCTACTTAGCTTCAATCATATCTTGAATTTGCTTCGTGAGCCCAACACTTGTCGTCGTCTGGCTATTGGAATGGTAAGCACACATAGCATTAGGATTGTATCTCGGAGAAGAGGTATTGACATTCGAGGAGGATCCTCAAGGCAATCACCGCTTCAACATGTGTTGCAAGGCTTGCGATAAAGGCATGTTGATCAGAATCGCCTTCGTGGCTGCTCGTTACGCTGTCTCGCTAAGGTCAGGTCGATGTAGGATCGAGATCACAACCGCCTACGATTGAGCGGGTCGGTCTTGGCTCGGCTTTTCCGACCATACACAAGATTAGTTTCTTTCTTACCACCAAAAGATCTTTTCAAAGATTTGAAGATGTTTCTACTTGAATTTTCCCACTCTTGATACCATTCGATACGCCACAAAATCACCGGTGAATCCGGTCAAGAGTTTCCAATCGATGATTGAAGAATGGGCCGCTGTTCCCATAAACATATCAACCAACCCTATTGAGAAGGGTGGTGGACCGCTAGATCTCCATTTCGAAAGCATACTTTTGAACTTCTCACACTTCATGACATGCTTTGTAGTTGCAGTCAGAATACGTGAACTGACTTTGTAGGATTTTTGTATCCAAATGTGCGGATAGCAAGAGTCGCCACCGACTTTTATTTTTATCCAATTAAGGGAAGGTAAAAGTAATGAAAAAGACCTTCGTTAGATTCTCGAAGTTCGGGAGAATGGTTATGAAAAGGGAAGGTATTAGCACCCTTTCCATCCGTAGTTATCTACGGGCTCTTAGTTGCTCTTAGATCACTTTTTAAAATTGCTTTCTGTGTGTTTGACAAAAATGTTTTGAAATGGCATTTCGCTTTGACTTTGTAATGACTCATGTAGGAGTGTATACAAAGTGTTCGGAAATGTTTTGTTTTTGAAAAGAATTTGAACTTTGAAAAAAGTGTGTGGTGTGAAAAGCATTTGATAGAGCAAGCAACTAAAAGACTTATTTACCCACCTTTAATTGGTCGCTTTGTTGTACTTCTATTCCTTTAGAATAGCGCTAGCCATACCATTAGTTAGTAGGTAGCTCCATCTGGATGTAAGCGGACATTCAAGGACATCGGATGGTCATAGAAGGCAACTTGTAGGAAGTATCCTAGCACATTCAAGGACTATCATCATTTTTCGAGGCGACAATCGAGGGTCAAGATCATGTATTCGAAGCTTACATCGTGGGTCTTATGATCTTTGTATCAAGGGACTATGATGATTTGTTTTGAAGGCAACGGTGCTAGAATACCTCACGCTCGAGGGACATGACCATTTGAATCGAAGGCATCGAGAGAATTACCCTAAGGTGCATGTGAGAGAAGTGTGTCAAATTCGATATTTTATCTTGAAGATTAGTGTGAGCTATGTCCAATTATTATCTTGCCATACACGCCTAATTACTAGCAATTGATAGGGTGCGGAAATTAAAATGGAATGTAAAGATGCGAAAGATAAACCTACGCTTATTACATGGCTTTGGGGCGTATACATAATTTAAACTTGGAAAATAAAAACCTAATTTAAACTATTACAACCCATGAGCAATTACATTATTGGAAAAATAAAACGATAAAAGAAAAAACGTCCGAATCGGTGCAACCTGTGAAAGAATAAGAAAATCGGGAAATGCAATATGAATTGAACAAGAGAAAAATGTTAGAAAATGCAAATTTTAATATGAGAAAATTAATATATGCTGGAAATAGATAAATATATTAAAATAATTTTTTGGGATTTTTTGGAAAAGATTTAATAATTAAAATGCAATTAATAAGGATTTAAATGCTAAAATAAAAATAAAATAAATATGCATGCAAAAATTATATTTTTTAATTTATTAAATTAAATAAACATTTTTATGAAAATAATGTAAAAAGAAAAAATGTTTTTGGTAATTTTTTAATGCAGAATAAAAATCATGAAAACAATTAAAATTGAATGCAAAAATATTGAAAATAATGAAAATATGAAAATAATTGAGTTTAGTAAAAGTGAAAAAAGGGATTGTCTGAACCAGGAATCGAACTGGGGACATCCCTTTCAAACCTTGAAAACCACATGCTTGACCAACCGAAATGGGCGTGTTGCAATCGCTTGAAACGAACGATTTGAAAATAACACGCCGCCCATCCGCTTCCCCGCCGCCATCCAACATCTTCAACCTTTGAATTTGAGAGGTAGCGGCTTTGGTTCGACGCTACGCACTCGCAAAATTGAAAACGCAATATACATAATATAAATTATATCTAAGGCCATGGTTCGATTCCTTGAAGTATTCAATGCATTGGTACTAGTCTCGTGGTCCAATTTTTCCTAATAAGAGAAACCCTAAACGGCATAGAAACCCTAATCATGGCATAACACGATTCGTGCTATGGAAATTCAATTGAAGCACCCAGAAAGTTTGCAAATACATCACTGATCACAAAAACAAACACAAAACATGTTAACAATGCATGAATCAAAGAATATGATTTTGAAATTTTCTTGAACAAACCGATTTCGGATTCTTTGATTCTTGATGGTTTTAAGCAATGTGAGGGTCTGGATCGATTCAGGAGATGTCAAGCAATGTGTTGGACACCTCAAAAACGATTGAAAACGGCTGGAAGTAGGGTTCCCACTTGCTTGTGCACCACGGTTTTTTGAGCTTTGGAATAGGGTTTGTAGAGCAATTTTTTTTCGTTTTTTCTTGATAGGTATGCATCATGTATTTATACTGGATGGATTTGGGATTGAATTTGGAAAGAATCAATCAATATTCAATGGAAATCAAATTTGATATTTCCATGAAAATCAAATCTTCAAAGCTTGATCAATTTCAATCCAATCTTGCCTTTCTTGCTCCAATTTCGAATTTGCTGGCATTTGTGAGTTAATTGACCTTAAGGAAAGAATAAAATCAATTCCATTAATTTCAATTTTATAATTTATTTTAAGATTTAATTTGCATTTAAATGAATAAATTACAAATTAAATAGAAAAATAAATCAAAAATTCGTGGCTTTGGGCTTGACACCTAATTGCTTGAGGAACAAGTTAGATGAAGAAAAGTAGGCCCATTTGCAAAAGATTTGATTTTTGAAGTATCTCTTTGTGCATTCTTCCAAAATTTCCAACTTGTGGATGGTGTAACTTGCTCAATTTTCCACATTTTTGAGTGTTCTTGGACTTTTTGGAAAGCTCTAAGAGTCCTCTAACCAATGTCTTTGGTCTCATCTCAATTGGAGTTACCATGCTCAATATATCTTCAAAACAAAAAGTTGACTTTTGTTGACTTTGAAAATGACCTGTAATGTTTTGAGCTATACCTCTCAAATGAAGCATTTTTTGGACATTCTTGTGAGACATGAAGTTGTAGAGAATTGAATTTCCTTCAAAACAAGAGGTGGTGGAAAATTTCGAGAAAGTATGAGAAAGTTATGATCAACAAAGTTCGCTTGACTTTTCATCTAGAAACCCTAATTTAGAAAGTTTGACTTTGGGCAAATCTTGAGTTTTCTTGATGAATCATGATCAACCCTTGATCAAATGATGAATGTAACTTCAAAATGAGGATGTTGACCAAAATTATGAAGTTTGACCGTATGTTGACCATAGTTGACTTTTTGTCCAATACACCCGATTTTCAACCATCTGAGCAATTGTCTGAGGAAACTTGACTTGTGAAGCTTGAAACTTGACATGGAGAATCTTTGAAGCATATGAGGAGGCATGAAGGCCATTGGAGATGTTGGAAACCATCTTGACTTGAGAGATACCAAACCCTAGTTTGGGTCGATTGTCTAGAGAGAGTTTGTCCGATCAACTCTCGAGGAATCCTCGAGTATGGATGTATGAAATCTTTGAGTAGATGGAGGGCAAATTTTGGGGTATGACAGCTGCCCTGCTCAATCTTCTTGTATCGAAGGTTAGATTGACATGCTTGTCTTCGCGACCGGAGGTAGAAGATGATTGAACACCGAGTACACCGAAAATTTGCACTGCTGGTGGATGATGCGAATGGGCTTACAGATGCCATTTGGAGAAGTTGAGACTTACCGGGGAACGAGTCGACGCTAGACTCGAGGTTGTTAATAGGAGAGCTGATGAGATGGGCTTAAGATGCCATCCGAAAGGTCGATGCCGGGGTGAGTCGATGTTAGACCGTGTTCACTTTGAATGAAGTTATTGGTCCGTATTGATTTTAACCATATATGCAAGATTCTCGAAAGTGAAGAAATGTTGACAAGTAGTCGGAGATGGGCTTAAGATATCCAAGGCAACCGAGTCGTACGCTAGACAGTAGTTGCCTTGATAATAAGGAATCGTAATAAATCTTCGCCGATTACTCCGAGGGAGATTGTAATTGGCAAAATGTGGATAGCTTCGTCAGGCATCGGTGTTGATCCATTGCCCGTTATCGGAGGATAACCGAGGTGGTCTTCGGATAGTTTTCCGCCGGTTCGGGCTTAATCGACCGCCGGAGGTGGTCTTCGATAGTTTTCCGCCGGCTCGGGCTTAACTCGACCTGCTTTGTGAAGGCGGTCTTCGATAGTTTTCCGCCGGCTCGGGCTTAATCCTCGACCTGCTTGCGCTGATGATCATACTGCTTTGGAGAAAACAAGAGAAACTTTGATAGAATATTCGTTAGTTTTATGCAAAGTATGATGCATGATAGTGTATATGAATGACATATGCATGAATTATGACTTTATGAGAGATGTATGGATGATAGATGTTGTGATATTTCAAAACATATCCATCTTGAAGAAGATGCGGATGTTCTGTTTGAAGATTTCTGACTTCCGCTTGGGGAATTGTGTAGGTGAGAACCCCGCCAAGGAGAAGAAAGATATCCGGATTCTCCGATGCACTATCCGACCAAGTCTTGGGCCTAGATATTGTTGAGGAGGGTAGAGACTGAGAAGCTCGTTGTTGGAGATCTCATAGACACTGCTGAGGAGAGTCTGGGAGACAATCTGTTGGGGACCTTGTATGTAGATCTTGCTGAGGAAATTTAAGAGGTGCTCTACTGGGGATTCCGAGTGTAGATCTCACCGAGAGCATTTGATAGTTGTCGGAGACCGGTTAGAAGAGTCTGAGTCCGCCTCCGCCGGGGAATAAAGGTGTATCTCCGATGCACTATCTCGACCAAGTCTTGTGTCCGGATACCGCCGAGAAGGGGAGGATTGAGAAATATCCACTGGGATGAAGTGTTACCGCTGAGACTCGATGTAACGTTGTTTCGTTGAGTGGAATCACCGCAGGATTAACATATACTCCGCTGGGGAAGGTGTGTGTGAGTGACACCTTTATGCTCGTGGGAACTATTTGACTTTCGTCATCCCAACCTCGAACCTTAGTAAGTACTTTTGAATGTTCACTTTTCGTATGTTTGTGATTAGATTCTTATTGTCAAATGCGATAGTCATTCAAAGCAAACATTGGACTTATTGCAAATAACAACAATGTAAATTGTAAAGAGAAAGAATTTTGAGTTTATTTGAAAGGTGGCGATGGCCAAATAGTTTGTACACAAGAAAGGTAAAAGCTATGCGGAAACAATCTCGTTAAGTTCCAACTATGCTAGTACTCATATATTTCAACTATCTCATCTCCTTGCTGCCGCAGAAAGTGAGTAGACCGATCTTCGCCATTTGAACCTTGAATGCTAATAGTAGTCTGAAGTGTGATCCGAAGAGACATAGTCGTACGCTTAAATCCCTAACTTTGCCTAGACCGCCTTTCGGTTTTCGCCCAATGATACCTTTTTGCCCAAGCCGCCTTTTCGTGTTTTCGACTTGCCGGTGTACATGTTTTGTATATATCCTTAATTTTGCCCGAACCTTTGGTTTGCCAGATGCCTTTATTTTTGCCTAGGTTCGCCGACCTAGCGGTCTCTTTATGCGTAGTATTTTTGACTATGTCCGCTCATGTGGTGGGAAGTCTTCACCATCCATGGTGCTAAGTATCATAGTCCACCGAAAATACTGCCTTGACTACAAACGGTCCTCGAGGTGGGAGTCCATTTGCCCTCGATCACCTTGTGGAAGAATGATGCGCTTGACTACTAGATCACCGACTTGGTAGACTCGGTGTTTGACCTTCTTGTTAAATGCTCCGATCATTCGCTTCGATAATCTGTCCATGGCGTATGGATGCGAGTCGCTTCTCATCAATCAAGTTAATCCGGTCAAGGCGAGTCTGGACCCAATCATCTTCGCCTAACTCGCCCCGGAGGACTCGTCGAGGGTATCCGAACTCGATGGGTAAGACGGCTTCCATACCGTATACAAGAGAGAAGGGTTGCCCTATGATGTTTACAGAGCGATAACCATGAAGAGCAAATGGTAACATCTCATGCCAATCTTTGTAAGTCACCGCTATCTTCAGATAATCTTCTTAATGTTCTTATTGGCTTCCATCGCGCCATTCATCTTAGGCCGATATGGAGAAGAATTGTGATGCTTGATCTTGAATTGCGCAAGAGTTCGGTGATCATCTTATTGTTGAGATTGGAACCGTTATCCGTGATAATCCTTTCGGGTGCCATACCGATGATAAGATTATGCTTGATGAATCGAGCCACAACATTCTTGGTAATGATGCATACGAGGTCGCTTCACCCACTTGGTGAAATAATCTATTGCCACAAGGATGAAACGATGTCCGCTGGAAGTCGTGGGCTTAATTCTCCAATCATGTCAATGCCCCACATTGCAAAAGGCCAAGGAGAAGTTAAACATTCGAGGTACCGAGGTAACGCAGCACTTTGCTCGGCATAACCGCACTTGTGACAAGATCGAGCGTGAAGGTGAAAGGGTATGTCCGTAGGGGATGTAATGATGGCGCCAATGCCACCAAGGCGCTTGAGGCTCCATCAAAACCATAGTCCATCGGGATCCTTGTTCGTGTCCTTCGTCTGGCCTCGGTTCTTCATAATCTATAACTAGTAAAACATCTTCGTCTGAAATTGAACCGATAGACCGATAGTCATCTACGGCTTGATGAGCCAAATGATCGGCCACTACACTTCCTTTGATCGCTTTCGAGAAGTGTATCTGATGTCATATTCGGTCAAGATCATTTGCCATCTTGCTATTCTTCCGAGAGAGCTGGTTTCTCAAAGATGTATTTTATCGATCCATCTTGAAATCAACAAGGTAGTGTGAGTCAACATATACCGCCTTAGTCAGTCCAAGCCAAAGTTGCCTGCTATGAGTATCTTGTTTCACAATTAAACTTTTGCTAAGGTAGTATATTGCATGCTCTTTCGACTGCACTGCCATGTTGCCCCAACACACACCCCATTGAGTTCTCTAACACCGCCAAGTACATGATAAGAGGTCATCCTTCGGCGGCGTGGATAGAGGATTCGTAGGTACCCTTGATTTTGTCAAAAGCGATCCGCAATCGCCGCTCCATTCTACCACTTGATCTTTCTTAAGTAACTTGAAGATTGGCTCACAGTAGCGCTAGTGCAATGAATCTGCAATGTAGTTCAATCGCCCAAGAAACCGACTTCCTTTCTCGTGGAGTTGGCATCTCTTGAATAGCTTTAACCTTGACGGATCAACTCAATACCTTTAACATCGACAACAAACCCTAGGAGTTTTCCTGATCCGACTCCAAAGGTGCACTTGTTAGGATTAAGTCTCACTGCATTTCTTCAATCACAAATAGTTTCGCAAATGATCAAGATGTTCTTCTTCACCAGGATCGAGCTATCATGTCGCCGACGAGACCTCTATCTCGTGATGAATCATGTCATGAAATAATGTCACCATAGCACGACTGATAAGTGGCACCCGCATTCTTCAATCCGAACGCATAACCTTGTAGCGTAGTGCCCCACCGTAACGAAAGTAGTCTTTCCATGTCTTCGGAGCCATTTTGATCCGATTGTAACCGGAGAAACCATCCATGAAGGAGAAAACCTTATGCCGAGCGGTGTTGTCAACCGTAACATCAATATGAGGAAGTGGGAAATCATCTTCTGACTTGCTTTGTTCGATCTCCGTAATCCACACACATTCGTACTTTACCATCCTTCTTAGGTACGGGTACCACATTAGCAACCCATCGGGATAGGAAGTAACGGCTAAGAAACCGTTGAACCGCTTTATAACTCGCTTTGATTTTCTCGACATCTCGTGACGCATGCGACGAACCTTCGCTTTATCGAGAAAACCTTCTTTGTTGGCAATGGTACCACAATATCAATGTCCAAACCCGCATGTTCGTATGACCAGCAAAACCTCAATATAGTCTCGTAGCATCCGAACCAACCTTTCAATCGCTCTCAAGATCCGCCTCCTATCTTGATTTCTTTCTCTGCCGTCAAGACTCAAATTCACAACCTCAACTTGCTCGGTGGCTGTATAACTCGCTTCTTGTAGCGCCCGCAAGTTCTCCGGCACTTCACAATCTTCCTTACTTTCGCCTTCGCTTGGTAGATCGGATTATCAAGTCATATTTAGCACTAGCATAGTGTATTAACTAGATTCGGAGTGATTCGCAGTTGTATCACGTGGTGTGTGTAAGAAACACATAGCTTTTGAAGGGGTGATAAAGTAAAGAAAGAAAACAAACAATTGAATGCAAAAGTCCAACGAATTTATTGAATGAAAATACGCAACAGATAATAACCTCGCAAACGAGCCATGATGCCCGCAAGGCACTAGGCTTTCAAAGTTTATTGTTCAAAACATAAAGAAATACGAAAAGCAAAACAAAACAAGAGCAATTACTCCCGGCTAAAGGAGATTGGTATGACGCCTTCGCCTTCCAATTGTCGAGCCCATGATCCGAGTTGAAGATCCACTTGGATGTCGTCGTTGTCTTCGCTTCTATAGCATGGATTCCACTGCCGATGCGGCGGAACGCTCACACGGCATCATCTTCCTTGATGGTGAAGCCTAAACCGCCTTGTCAAATTTGAAAGGAAGATCGGGAGTGACCCCAAATAGTACTCTTCCTTCTTCAACAGCTTGAGCATCTTTCAATGAGGCCATCCTAGGCGGAACTTTAGCATCTTCAGAGGACGGAGAGTGCACGACTGGGTATTGTTTCAAAAGCTTGACAGGAGTCTCAAGAATTCACCCTCCATCTCGAGATAGCGTAATGACCGTAGATGATCGACCATATTCTTCTTCACCACATACCGTGACAACCTTCCCTTTCACCGGTACTTTTGATGGCAGGTAATGCCCCATGTATCCAAGGTAAGAGTAGGTGGACGGATGTCCATGACAAAGAAAGTGGAATCAAAAGTGGAACCGACTTTAACAGCAGTGAGCTCCAAGTAGTGTTCGCTAGAACCATCAAAAGCTCTCACAATAATGTCACTGGTCTCGTAACCAACCCTTCGACATCAAGTCGATCAAAAGCAGTCAAGATATTCGTGAGCGTAACCGTATCCACCAAAACATGAGATGGTAGTGCCCTTGCATTCAACAGATGTGCAAGGCTTTGTTATGTTTCTTCCCAGGAGTCAAATCAAGATCGTAGAAGTTCAGGCCGTTGTTGGCAGCCAGCTAGCAATACAAACTTCGAATCGATCAAGAGTAGTGTCTCGGCACATGAGCATTCTTCGTAAACTTCACCAAGGTTAGCATGAGCCTCGAGCATAAGAGCAAAGCGAGCATGGAAATTTTGGACGGAGTCTCGTCCTAACTGCTCCACAACATTGTAATCACTCTTCTTGATGATCTTCGAATTTCTCCATTTCTTGTTTGAGGTGTCTTCGAACTTCCTTTGGTACTTCGTTGAGCGTGATGAGTCACCGTTCTTTCCTCTAGCGGGATATTGATTGAGTAATGGAATGCGAGTGGAGTCGCAGTTGTCTTTGGAGGAGAGATCTCGAGAGAATACCTTCTCGTCACCTTATCGATCCGTGATGTTGTCAATGTCGAATGGTAGAATGGTCGATCTTTAATGGTCGATCTTCAATGGTCGAGGGTCTTGCTTGACGCCATGATAGTAAACATCACCCATAGTTCCAAGGGATAGCTTTGTCGAGGAATATGGAACCGCCTTGAGAAGTGATAATGAGAGGTGCCACTCTAGGCATGTGATCGCAGAGGAAACTTTGTGTTAACATCAAGATAGTCTTCTGGAAATCGTCACCCCATCCGCTTTAACATCTTCAATAGGAATCTTGTAACTATCGTGAATGGTACTTCACCATGTAATCATATTTTCCACTTGGCTTCCCAAGGTATCCCACATGATGGTACATTGCTCGCATTGTCAATCTTCAACTTAGACATTTCTTCACAACCGACATGTGGTTTCGTAAATAGTATCTCACGGTTATCCATCATGCATCGAACACGCCTTCTCAACCAAGCACAACCATCAGCGCAGATGGGCACCAACGACAATCCTTCGGCATCCCGGATTGACACCGCTTGCAACAAATTTTTCTTAATACCATCAAAGGAATGGTCAAGTCATCTATGTTGAAAACATAAGTATCGCCACCAACAAAGATTGGAACTCTTGTCATGGTTAGGCATAGGCGCATTGATCACATTCGAGTCTCAACAGAGGATCAAATTAACTGCTTAGCTTCAATCATATCTTGAATCTTGTTCTTCGTGAGCCCAACAATTGTCGTTGTCGTGCCTCTGGCTATTGGAATGGTAAGCACACTTAGCATTAGGATTGTATTTCGGAGAGGAAGTGTTGACATTCGAGGAGGATCCTCAAGGTAATCAACGCTTTCAACATGTGTTGCAAGGCATGGCAATGGCATGTTGATCTTTGTAAACCGCCTCGTGGCTGTACGCGCTGTCTCACCGAGGTTGTGCCGATGTAGGATCGAGATCACAACCGCCTCTGATTGAGCGGTCGGTCTTGGCTCGGCTTTTCCGACCATACACAAGATTAGCTTCTTTCTTAGCACCAAAAGATCTCTTCGCAGATTTGAAGATGATCTACATGGATCTTCCCACTCTTGATACCAACTTTATGCGCCGTCAATATCACTTGAATCCGGATGAAGAATTTCCAATCGATGATTGAAGAACGGGCCCGTTGTTCCCATAAACATATCAACCAACTCCCTATTGGACAAGGGTGGTTGAACTCACCGCTAGATCTCTCCACTCGAGCATACTTTGAACTTCCACGACCCATAGTCATGCTTTGTAGTTGCATGCGAGTGGGTGTCAATTCAGATTGTACTCATATTGTCTAGAAAGCATCAGCCAAATCACCCAAGTACGGATACGGTCATTCTCTAGTCGATAGTACCATTCCAACTGGTTCCGACAAACTCTCTTGAAAATAGTGCATCCACAACTTTCTCGTCATCGCGTGGGGATTGATCTTCGGACATAGGACTTCAAATGCTTAGGGCAAGACATCCCATCATACTTGGAAAAGTAGGAACTTTGAACTTGGGAGGAATCACAACACCGTGAACAAGACTCGATCATCAAAGTTCAGCCCGACATTTTCTAGTTTTCCACAAGATTCGACGATCTTCAAGTTGCTTGTACTTGTCATCTTCTCGTAGTATTCGCCATAATCGAATGATCCTCCTCCTTCTTTGGCTCACGCCGCTCACCTTCATCACCCTTGGTACTCCCCGGATGGACACTTCCTTCGAGAGCTCAATACGGCTGACCACTTTAGGACCCCCTTTGAAACGCTCACCCATGTTGAGGAGACCAACAACCTTCTTCTTCTTGTTGATGAGCTTCTTCGATCTTCTTGGCCTTGGACCAAGTTGGTGAACATCTGAAACCGAGCATTCGAGCTTGAAGATCTTTGATGATGCTCAAGAGCCATTTCGCTAAAATAAATAGCGAGCAAATGAGAAAACCAATCTCCAATGTACCTGTGATGCAATGTTATGCTATGCTATGCGATGTTTATGCGAATGCAATGCAATGTTTTCAAGGACCTAAGAGATTTAAATTTGTTAAACAAGCAATGAACAAACATTTATTAGTACTTCTCATTATTCTTTTTCTTTTTAAGTACAAGAGATAGTTCAAAGCAATAAAAGAAAACATAAACATCCTAAAGCTCTAAGTCTCCCATGGGCGCTTCCTCTTGGTGCCGATGTAAGCTGATGTTTCGCCTCGTGAAGTAGCTTTGTCAACTCTAGAACTTTCTTCTCGCTTGTAACACCGAGCTTCAAAGGTATCCTTTCTTCTTTAAGTGAATCCGTGATCTCTTCAAGTCTTCAAAATCAAGAGGCATGTCGATGGAGAATAAAGATAGGTACGCCACCTATAGCAACAGTTCCATAATTACGGTAAAACAAAGTGAATGGCATCATGAGGTTTTGAGCTCGAGCTCACCCATTTGAGGTAAGGTTCCCAAGGAATGGAGTTCGGTGCCCCAAAGTCTTGGTATCGCCTTTACCATGCCCCAAGCATGTATGAACCTTCGCGGTAATCGAGATCGTGGTTGTAGTCGAACGCAATATCTTGGAGAAGCATATCATGCGGACCATCTCTTCGGGCAAAACCAAACTGACGTAGAGCTAAGGAAGGGTTGTAAGTAATACCTCCCCTTATACCAAGTAGTGGTACATTAGGGAATTCTCCACAACGCCAGATGAAGGTGAAGTCCTTTGAGAGAAAAGATTCCAACGGATATCTGAATGAGAGAGTGACATCAACCTTTGAGACCATCTCAACCTTTGTTCATTCTTCAAAACTGATGGAGGAAGGTGCGAAATAAACCACCTTGAAAATAACGGGACACAACACATGAGAGTTCCTTGTCTCTTAGTAGTACGAGTGTGGAGAGAATGTAGGATGTCTCCAAGTAAAGTAGGCACTAGATTGCGGGTAAGGAACAACTTGATGGCATTGACATCTATGAATTGATCCGAATTAGGGAATAGAACCAAACCATAAATTAGCAAGGCCACAATGTTTTCAAATGCATGGAAACTCATAACTTTGAGGAATTCTCGGCTTTCTTAATTAGAACTTGGAAAGTAAACCCTTAACTCCACTTCTAGTTTCCCAATTGGCTTCAATGTCCGAGCGCTTAAGATGTGGCGGATGCGATGTCTTCGAACTTAGGAACCTTTTCCAAACCGTGAATGGCATTTGGTCAAGAATAGGTATCCCAAGTAGCTTAGAGAACTCTTCTAAGGTAGGAACCAACCGATAACTGAAATGTAAAGCAATGGTGTTTCGGATCAAAGAACCTGAATAGACATGCATCATATCTTCTTCAAAACCGAGATAACCAAATCAAGTAGATAACCATGTCTTTGATGAACCGAGCATGGTCGGAATTTCAAACCAATTCTTTGAGTTGAGAAGGATACCCATGAAGTTGATTCGGATAGTCTTTCTAGAAGCCATAATCCCTACAAAAGAAAGCAAAGATAAATCCCTAGGTCCTTGAAATAGTTAGAAATGATATGCAATGCAAATGATGTCATGATGTCATGTTTAGCACACACAAACAATTCACACAATGAGCCTAGGTTTAAGGCTTGCAAGAGGTATAGGTGATTACCCTACCAAAAGTTTGAGTTGGTTCATCCTGTCCTATAATAGTAACCGGTTCTAGGAATCTCATATCACGATCTTCCTCGAGGCGCTTATTTCAATACGACGCCAAGTGGTCGATCGAAAATGTCCCAAAAGTCTAATCTCAATGAGCGTAGCATCGAGTATCAACCAACCTCGGTCGCCATCTCACTACCTTCTAATGGCCAAGATGGGTCAATTAAGGTTCTAAAAGTTTAGTTAGCGCTGATGACACCACGCAGAAGCCAAATACTATCTTCAACTTGGGAATGAAGAGTATCGGACAACCAAAGTGTCACGCTAACGTAGCCATCATGTTGACCGCGTAGTTATACGTCTAGCGGTCGCGATGATCTAATGCTACTTACCTAAAAGGAAACCCGATCCGTGTAGGATCCCCAACAATATAATACCCAAGCAACCCTTAAAGATAAAGCATACAAGTCAAAACAAAGCAATAAAAGTTATCTAGAAATCCCTAAGGCAATTCTCTTTAGGTGTTTCTCACAGAGTCGCCAGCTCGTAATACGGTGAACTCGACTTTGTAGGATTTTTGTATCCAAATGTGCGGATAGCAAGAGTCGCCACCGACTTTTATTTTTATCCAATTAAGGGAAGGTAAAAGTAATGTAAAAAGACCTTCGTTAGATTCTCGAGTTCGGAGAATGGTTATGAAAAGGGAAGTAGTATTAGCTCTTAGTTGCTCTAGATCACTTTTTAAAACGTGTGTTTGACAAAAATGTTTTGAAAAGGCATTTCGCTTTGACTTTGTAATGACTCATGTAGGAGTGTATACAAAGTGTTCGGAAATGTTTTGTTTTGAAAAGAATTTGAACTTTGAAAAAGTGTGTGTGTGAAAAGCATTTGATAGAGCAAGCAACTAAAAGACTTATTTACCCACCGTAATTGGTCGCTTTGTTGTACTTCATTCCTTTAGAATAGCGCTAGCCATACCATTAGTTAGTAGGTAGCTCCATTCGCTGGATGTAAGCGGACATTCAAGGGACATCGGATGGTCATAGAAGGCAACTTGTAGGAAGTATCCTAGCACATTCAAGGGACTATCATCATTTTCAGAGGCGACAATCGAGGGTCAAGATCATGTATTCGGAGGCGACATCGTGGGTCTTATGATCTTTGTATCGAAGGGACTATGATGATTTGTTTTGAAGGCAACGGTGCTAGAATACCTCACGCTCGAGGGACATGACCATTTGAATCGAAGGCATCGAGAGAGAATTACCCTAAGGGTGCATGTGAGAGAAGTGTGTCAAATTCAGATATTTTATCTTGAAGATTAGTGAGCTATGTCCAATTATTATCTTGCCATACACGCCTAATTACTAGCAATTGATAGGGTGCGGAAATTAAATGCGGAATGTAAAGATGCGAAAGATAAACCTACGCTATTACATGGCTTTGGGGCGTATACATAATTTAAACTATGGAAAATAAAAACCTAATTTAAACTATTACAACCCATGAGCAATTACATTATTGGAAAAATAAACGATAAAAGAAAACGTCCGAATCGGAGCAACTGTGAAAGAATAAGAAAATCGAAATGCAATATGAATTGAACAAGAGAAAAATGTTAGAAAAATGCAAATTTTAATATGAGAAAATTAATATATGCTGGAAATAAGATAAATATATTAAAATAATTTTTGGGATTTTTGAAAAGATTTAATAATTAAAATGCAATTATAATGATTTAAATGCTAAAATAAAATAAAATAAATATGCATGCAAAATTATATTTTTAATTTATTAAATTAAATAAACATTTTTATGAAAATAATGTAAAAGAAAAAATGTTTTTGGTAATTTTTAATGCGTAATAAAAATCATGAAAACAATTAAATTGAATGCAAAATATTGAAAATAATGAAAATATGAAAATAATTGAGTTTAGTAAAAGTGAAAAAATGATTGTCCAACTGTGAATCGAATCGGGACATCCTTTCAAACCTTGAAAACCACATGCTGACCAACCGAGCGGGCGTGTTGCAACCGCTTTGAAACGAACGATTTGAAAATAACACGCCGCCCATCGCTTCCTCCCGCCATCCACCATCTTCACCCTTTGAATTTTTGAAAGGTAGGCTTTGGTTCGACGCTACGCCTTTGCAAAATTGAAACGCAATATACATAATATAAATTATATCTATGGCCATGGTTCGATTCCTTGAAGCATTCAATGGTACTAGTCTCGTGGTCCAATTTTTCCTAATAAGAGAAACCCTAAACGGTATAGGAAACCCTAATCATGGCATAACACGATTCAAAGCCATGGAAATTCAATTGAAGCACCCAGAAAGTTTGCAAATACATCACTGATCACAAAAACAAACACAAAACATGTTAACAATGCATGAATCAAAGAATACGATTTTGAAATTTTCTTGAACAAACCGATTTCGGATTCTTTGATTCTTGATGGTTTTAAGCAATGTGAGGGTCCGATCGATTCAGAGATGTCAAGCAATGTGTTGGACACCTCAAAAACGATTGAAAACGGCTGGAAGTAGGGTTCCCACTTGCTTGTGCACCACGGTTTTTTGAGCTTTGGAATAGGGTTTGTAGAGCAATTTTTTCGTTTTTTCTTGATAGGTATGCATCATGTATTTATACTGGATGGATTTGGGATTGAATTTGGAAAGAATCAATCAATATTCAATGGAAATCAAATTTGATATTTCCATGAAAATCAAATCTTCAAAGCTTGATCAATTTCAATCCAATCTTGCCTTTCTTGCTCCAATTTCGAATTTGCTGGCATTTGTGAGTTAATTGGACCTTAAGGAAAGAATAAAATCAATCTTGCATTAATTTCAATTTTATAATTTATTTTAAGATTTAATTTGCATTTAAATGAATAAATTACAAATTAAATAGAAAAATAAATAAAAATTCGTGGCTTTGGGCTTGACACTCCTAATTGCTTGAGGAACAAGGATGAAGAAAAAGTAGGCCCATTTGCAAAAGATTTGATTTTTGAAGTATCTCTCTCTGTGCATTCTTCCAAAATTGCCCAACTTGTGGATGGTGTAACTTGCTCAATTTTCCACATTTTTGAGTGTTCTTGGACTTTTTGGAAAGCTCTAAGAGTCCTCTAACCAATGTCTTTGGTCTCATCTCAATTGGAGTTACCATGCTCAATATATCTTCAAAACAAAAAGTTGACTTTTTGTTGACTTTGAAAATGACCTGTAATGTTTTGAGCTATACCTCTCAAATGAAGCATTTTTTGGACATTCTTGTGAGACATGAAGTTGTAGAGAATTGAATTTCCTTCAAAACAAGAGGTGGTGGAAAATTTCGAGAAAGTATGAGAAAGTTATGATCAACAAAGTTCAGCTTGACTTTTCATCTAGAAACCCTAATTTAGAAAGTTTGACTTTGGGCAAATCTTGAGTTTTCTTGATGAATCATGATCAACCCTTGATCAAATGATGAATGTAACTTCAAAATGAGGATGTTGACCAAAAATTATGAAGTTTGACAGTATGTTGACCATAGTTGACTTTTGTCCAATACACCCGATTTTCAACCATCCGAGCAATTGTCCGAGGAAACTTGACTTGTGAAGCTTGAAACTTGACATGGAGAATCTTGAAGCATATGAGGAGGCATGAAGGCCATTGAGATGTTGGAAATCCCACTTGAGAGATACCAAACCCTAGTTTGGGTCGATTGTCTAGGAGAGAGTTTGTCCGATCAACTCGAGGAACTTCGAGTATGGATGCATGAAATCTTTGAGTAGATGGAGGGCAAATTTTGGGTATGACACATGCGAGTAAATCCAGATTGTAATTACATCGCTCAGAAAGCATCGCCCAAGTCACCTGTACGGACATACTATTCTCTATGATAGTACCACTTAACCGAGTTCCCGACAAACTCTCTTGAAAATAGTGCATCCACAACTTTCTCGGCCTCGTGGGGGTTGATCTTCGACATAGGACTTCAAATGTAGCTTAGGGTGACATGCCATCATACTTGGCAAAAGTAGGAACTTTGAACTTGGGAGGAATCACAACACTGTGGATGTGGACTTAGATCATCAAAATTCAGCCTGACATCTTCGTGTTTCCACAAAGATTCGACGGTCTTCAAGTTGTTTGTACTTGTCATCCTCATCGTAGTATGGCCATCATCAGTTCTCCTCAAGCTCAGCCGACCGCCTTCACCATTACTCCTTGTTACTTTGTTCAGCCTTGACACTTCCTTTCGAGAGCTCTATCCGATCGACCCTCTTAGGACCACCTGTAGCTGCCCGCCCATATTGAGGAGACCGACAACCTTCTTCTTTCTCGTTGATGAGCTTCAGATCTTCTTGGCCTTGGACCAAGCCGGTGAACATCTAAACCGAGCATTCGAAGCTTGAAGATCTTTGACGGATCGCTCAAGAGCCATTTCTAAAATAAATAGCGAGCAAATGACAAAACCCATCTTCAATGTACCTGTGATGCAATGTTATGCTATGATATGCAATGTTTATGCGAATGCAATGCAATGTTTTCAAGGACCTAAGAGATTTAAATTTGTTAAACAAGCAATGAACAAACATTTATTAGTACACTCTTTATTATTCTTTTCTTTTAAGTACAAAAGATAGTTCAAAACAATAACAAAAGAAAAGCATAAAATCCCAAAGCTCTAAGTCTCCCATGGGCGCTTCCTCTTGGTGCCGATGTAGGCTTGATGTTTCGCCTCGTGAAGTAACTTGGTCAACTCTAGCACTTTCTTCTCGCTGCATAACACCGAGCTTCAAAGGTATCCCCTCTTTTAGTTGAATCCGTGATCTCTTCAAGTCTTCAAAATCAAGAGGCATGTCGATGGAGAACAAGATAGGTACGCCACCTATAGCAACAGGTTCCATAATTACTGGTAGAATAGGCGTGAATGGCATCATGAGGTTTTGAGCTCGAGGTCTCACCCATTTGAGGTAAGGTTCCCAAGGAATGGGGTTTTGGTGCCCCAAAGTCTTGGTATCACCTCTTTACCATGCCCCGTGTATGAACCTTCGCCGGTAATTCGAGATCGTGGTTGTAGTCGAACACAACATCTTGGAGAAGCATATCATGTGGACCATCTTTTCGAGCAAAACCAAACTGACGTAGAGCTAGAGAAGGGTTATAAGTAATACCTCCTCTTATACCAAGTAGTGGTACATTAGGGAATTCTCCACAACGCTCAATGAAGGGGAAATCCTTTTGAGAGAAAAGATTCCAACGGATATCTGAATGAGAGAATGACATCAACCTTTGAGACCATCTCAACCTTTGTTCATTCCTCAAAACTGATGGAGGAAGGTGCGAAATAAACCACCTGGAAAGTAATGGTACACAACACATGAGAGTTCCTTGTCTTTTAGTAGTACGAGTGTGGAGAGAATGTAGGATGTCTCCAAGTAAAGTAGGCACAGGATTGCGGGCAAGAAACAACTTGATGGCGTTGACATCTATGAATTGATCCGAGTTAGGGAATAGAACCAAACCATAGATTAGCAAGGCCACAATTCTTCGAATGCATGGAAACTCATAACTTTGAGGAATTCTCTTTTTAATTAGAACTTGGCAAGTAAACCCTTAACTCCACTTCCGTTTCCCAATTGGCTTCAATGTCGAGCACTTAAGATGTAAGGCGGATGCAATGTCTTCGCACTTAGGAACCTTTTCTAAACCTGAATGGCATTTGGTCAAGAATAGGTACCCCAAGTAGCTTATAGAACTCTTCCAAGGTAGGAACCAACCGATAACTGGGAATGTAAAGCAATGGTGTTTCGGATCAAAGAACCGAATAGGACATGCATCATATCTTCTTCAAAACCGAGATAACCAAATCAAGTAGATAACCATGTCTATTGATGAACCGAGCATGGTCGGAATTTCAAACCAATTTGAGTTGAGAAGGTATACCCATGAAGTTGATTCGGATAGTCTTTCTAGAAGTAATACCCTACAAAAAGAAAGCAAAGATAAACCTAGGTCCTTGAAATAGTTAGAAATGATATGCAATGCAAATGATGTCATGATGTCATGTTTAGCACACACAAACAATTCACACAATGAGCCTAGGGTTAAGGCTTGCATGAGGTATAGGTGATTACCCCACCAAAAGTTTGAGTTGGTTCATCCCGGCCTATAATAGTAACCGGTTCTAGGAATCTCACATCATCGATTTTTCTCAGAGGCGCTATTTCAATACGACTACCAAGTGGTCGATCGAAAATATCCCAAAAGTCTCGATCTCAATGAGCGTAGCATCGAGTATCAACCAACCTTAGTCTCAAGACCAAAGCCGCCATCTCGCTACCTTCTAATGGCCAAGATGGGTCAATTAAGGTTCTAAAAGTTTAGTTAGCGCTGATGACACCACGCAGGCCAAATACTATCTTCAACTTGGGAATGAAGAGTATGGGACAACCAAAGTGTCACGCTAGCGTAGCCATCATGTTGACCGTTTAGTTATACGTCTAGCGGTCGCGATGATTTATTGCTACTTACCTAAAAGGAAACCCGGATCCGGGTGTAGGATCCCCCACAAATATAATACCCAAGCAACCCTTAAAGATAAAGCATACAAGTCAAACAAAAAGCAATAAAGGTTATCTTAGAAATCCCTAAGGCAATTCTCCCCAGCAGAGTCGCCAGTTCTGTAACACGGTGAACTGACTTTGTAGGATTTTTGTATCGCAAATGTGCGGATAGCAAGAGTCACCACCGACTTTTATTTTTATCCAATTAAGGGAAGGTAAAAGTACAGAAAAAGACCTTCGTTTAGATTCTGAGTTCGGGAGAATGGTTATGAAAAGGGAAGGTAGTAGCACCCCTTTCCATCCGTAGTTATTCACGGCTCTAGTTGCTCTAGATCACCTTTAAAATTGCTTTCCGTGTGTTTGACAAAAATGTTTTGAAAAGGCATTTCGCTTGACTTTGTAATGATTCATGTAGAAATGTATACAAAGTGTTCGGAAATGTTTCGTTTTGAAAAGAGTTTGAACTTTGAAAAAGAGTGTGTGGTGTGAAAAGCATTTGGTTTAGAGCAAGCAACTAAAAGACTTATTACCCACTCGTAATTGGTCGTTGTGATTTCTACGTCCTTTAGAATAGCGCTAGCCATACCATTAGTTAGTAGGTAGCCCCATTCGCTGGATGTAAGCGGACATCAAGGGACATCGGATGGTCATAAGGCAACTTCAGGAAGTATCCTAGCATATTCAAGGGACTATCATCATTTTCGTAGGCGACAATCGAGGGTCAAGATCATGTATTCGGAGGCGACATCGTGGGTCTTATGATCTTTGTATCAAGGGACTATGATGATTTGTTTGGAAGGCAACGGTGTTAGAATACCCTACGCTCGAGGGACATGACCGCTTTGAATTCGCAGGCAACGAGAGAATTACCCAAAGGTGCGTGTGAAAGAAGTGTGTTGATTTCAAGTATTTTATCTTGCAAATTAGTGGGCTATGTTCGTTATTATCTTGCCATACACGCCTAGTTACTAGCAATTTATAGGGTGCGTAAATTAAAATGCGGAATGTAAAGTACGAAAGGTAAATGTCCTACGCTATTACATGGCTTTGGGGCGTATACATAATTTAAAAATGCGGAAAATAAAGATCCTAATTTAAACTATTACATCCCATAGAGTTACATTATTGAAAAATAAATGATAAAGAAAGAATCGTCTCAATCGGATCAACCTCAGAAAGGAATGAGAAATCGGAAAATACGATATGAATCGAACAAGAGAAAAAATGTTAGAAAAATGCAAATTTTTATATGAGAAAATTATTACATGCTGGAAATAATATAAATATGCTAAAATAAATTTTTGGGATTTTTTGGATGTAATTTAATAATTTAAAACGAATTAAAAGTGATTTAAATGCAAAATTATGAATAAAAATAAATATGTATGCAAAATTGTATTTTTTAATTTTATAAATTAAATAAAGGTTTTCTGAAAATAAATGCAAAAAGAAAAATAATTTTTGGTAATTTTTTAAAGCAGAATAAAAATATGAAGAGAAATTAAAATAATGCAAAATATTAAAAAATTAGAAAACATGAAAAGAAATTGAGTTTGTGAAAAGAAAGAAACCGGTTCTATGTGGATCGAATCGAGTCCTTGAGAGCATCCCACAACAAGATGTGCCTTTACCACTACGCCATGTGTGCAAGCGTGTTATGAAATGAAAACGTGAAGTGACGAGTAACACGCTGCTTGGGAGAAGTCAAGGCCTGGCCACCGGGGTCCCTTGGATGAGAGAGCGAATCAAGGCTCCATTGTGCCACGCTTGCCTCGTGTCGGAGTCAATGCCGCCGACGCCGAGCGCCACCTTAAACCTCAAACTCAAATAAGGAAAATCAAAGCAAAAGAAAGACCTATCCCCTAATTCGACCCTCCCGAGTTCGATGGTGCCCTTAGTTTCGATCAAAATGGCTACATCGTGAGTTTCGAAAGAAAGAACAAAATCGCCTAGCCATGGCATGTTCTAATTTGCTAAACCTCCCATGTAATACGTCAAGCATGTTCTAATGGATGCCCCGATCTCAAACAAACACACCAAAACAGCTTAAAGATGCATGGATTTTAAAATTCAAATTGTGAAAATGCAAACCGTGAGAGTTCAACCACGCGATCCGGGCGCTCGTGAATAAAGGTTGCTGATTGGAACCATTCGAGCACGATGGAATGGTCAAACTGGCCTAAACTTGCTAGAAATTGAAACACGATTTCTCCAACTTTGAAAAATATTTTGGCAAAATAAGGGTTAGTGCAGGCTAGGTTTCCTCCTCTGTCTGGCTATGATACTTGGTATTTATAGAGAAAATTTGGATGGCAAAGGAGTGAGAAAAGATTTGATTTGAGCATTCAATTTTTTCAAATGAAATCAATTTTCTTGAAGAAAATTTGATTTCTCTTCAATGCATGATCATGCACGAATTTGGCAAGGATATCGGCTATCTTGGACTTCAAGGAAGATATAAAATCACCTTTTGAAAAATATATCATTTTCATATTTTATATAATTTAATTTTGAATTAAATGTTCTAAAATTCAAAAATAAATTAATAAAATATAAAATTGCCATGGCCAAGCATTTATGGGTCAAAAATCATGTCATGAACAAGTTTGGATCAAAAGATTTTAGGCCCATTTGGAAAATTTTGCATTTTGACCAAAATGTCCGTTTGTGCAATTGTCCAAAATTGCCCAACTTCTGAATAGTGTATCTTGCTCAATTTTTCATCTTTTTGAGTGTTCTTGGACTTTTTGGAAAGCTATAAGAGTCCTCTAACCAACCTTTTTGGTCTCATCTCAATTGGAGTTTCCATGCTCAATATATCGTCAAAACAAAATGTTGACTTTTTGTTGACATTGAAAATGACCTGTAATGTTTTGAGCTATACCTCTCAAATGAAGCATTTTTTGGACATTCTTGTGAGACATGAAGTTGTAGAGAATTGAATTTCCTTAAAAACAAGAGGTGGTGGAAAAATTTCTGAGAAAGTATGAGAAAGTTATGATCAGTCAAAGTTTAGTTGACTTTTCATCTAGAAACCCTAATTTAGAAAGTTTGACTTTTGAGCAAATCTTGAGTTTTCTTGATGAATCATGATCAACCCTTGATCAAATGATGAATGTAACTTCAAAATGAGGATGTTGACCAAAATTATGAAGTTTGACCGTATGTTGACCATAGTTGACTTTTGTCCAATACAACCGATTTTCAACCATCCGAGCAATTGTCTCGAGGAAACTTGATTTGTGAAGCTTGAAACTTGACATGGAGAATCTTTAAAGCATATGAGGAGGCATGAAGACCATTGAGATGTTGGAAGCCCATCTTGGTCTGAGAGATATCAAACCCTAGTTTGGGTTGATTGTCTAGGAGAGAGTTTGTCCGATCAACTCGAGGAACTTGAGTATAGATGTATGAAATATCTTGAGAAGATGGAGGGCAAATTTTGGGGTATGACATTGGCCATTAGAAGGTAGTGAGATGGTCGGTTTGTGCACTAAGGTTGATGATACCGATGCTACGCTATTAAGATCGACTTTGGGATATTTTCAAGTCGACCACTGGTAGTCGTATTGAAATAAACGCCTACGAAAGATCAATGATGTGAGATTCCTAGAACCCGTTACTATTATAGGACAAGATGAACCAACTCAAACTTTTGGTGGGTAATCACTTATACCTCTTGCAAGCCTTAAACCTGTGCTCATTGTGTGAATTGTTTGTGTGTGCTAAACATGACATCATGACATCATTTGCATTGCATATCATTTCTAACTATTTCAAGGACCTAGGATTTATCTTTGCTCTGCTTTGTAGGATTATGGCTTCTAGAAAGACTATCCGAATCAACTTCATGGGTATACCTTCTCACTCAAAGAGTTGGTTTCGTAAATTCCCACCATGCTCAGCCCATCAAAAGACATGGTTATTTGCTTGACTTGGTTATTCCCGCTTTGAAGAAGATATGATGCATGTCCTATTCCAGCCTTGATCCAAACACCATTGCTTTACATTCCTAGATTATTGTTCCTACCTTGAAGAGTTTCTGTTACTTGGGATACCTATTCTACCAAATGCCATTCACCGTCTAGAAAAGGTTCCAAGTACAAAGACATTGCATCGCCTTGCATCTCAAGCGCTCCGACATTAAATCCAATTGGGAAACTAGAAGTGGAGTTATGGTTTACTTGCCAAGTTCCTAATTAAGAAAGCCCGAGAATTCCTCAAAGTTATGAGTTTCCATGCATTCAAGACATTGTGGCCTTGCTAATCTATGGTTTGGTTCATTCCTAACTCGATCAATTCATAGATGTCAACGCCATCAAGTTGTTTCTTACTCGCAATCCAAAGGCCTACTTTACTTGGAGACATTCTCACATTCTCCACACTGACTATCAAAAGACAAGGAACTCATGTGTTGCATACCATTACTATCCGTGGTTTATTTCGCACCTCCTCCATCAATTTTGAAGAACGAACAAAGGTTGAAGTGGTCTCAAAGACTAATGTCACTCTCTCATCGATATCCGCTGAGTCTTTTCTCAAAAAGGACTTCACATTCATTGAGCTGTGGAGAATTCCTAATGTATCACCTGGTATAAGGGAGGTATTACTTACAACCCTTCTCTAGCTCTACGCCGCTTGGTTTTGCTCAAGAGATGGTCCACATGATATGCTTCTCCAAGATGTTGTGTTCGACTACAATCACGATCTCCATTACCGACGAAGGATTATACGCTTGGGGCATGGTAAAGAAGATCTGACACTAAGACTTTGGGGCACCGTAACTCCATTCCTTTGGAACCTTACTCAGATGGTGAGAGCTCGAGGTCAAAACCTCATGATGCCATTCACTGCTTACCAAGAATTATGGAACCCTGCTATAGGTGACGAATCCTATACTATTCTCCATCCCGACATGCCTACCGATTTTGAAGACTTGAAAGATCTGGATTCATTAAAGAAGAAAGGATACCTGCTTAGTGTTACGCAAGCGAGAAGAAAGTGCTAGAGTTAACAAAACTACTTCACGAGGAGCGGAACATCAACGCCTACCTCGGCATCAAGAGGAAGCACCCATGGGAGACTTAGAGCTCTCGGATTTATATGTTTTTCTTTTATTGTTTTGAACTATCTTTTGTACTTAAAAAGAAAATTAATAAAAAGAGAACTAATAAATGTTTGTTCATTGCTTGTTTAACAAATTTAAATCTCTAAGGTCCTTGAAAACATTGCATTGCATTCGCATAAACATTGCATATCATAGCATAACATTGCATCATGTACATTGAAGATTGGTTTTCTCATTCTTCGCTATTTATTTTAGCAAATGGCTCTTGAACAAATGGCAAAGATCTCTGTGCTCGTAATGCTCAGCCCAACAGATGTTCACCGCTGGTCCAAGGCCAAGAAGATCCGAAGAAGCTCATCAACAGAAGAAGAAGGTTGTTGGTCTCTCAACATGGGTGACGCTACAAAGGTGGTCCTAAGAGAGTCACCGGATGAGCTCAAGGAAGTGTCAAGAATGAGGGAGTGTCGAGGGTAATGAAGATGACCATGGAGCCTAAGAAGGAGGGAGAAGATCGCCCGACCATAGCCAGTACTCTGATGAAGATGACAAGTACAAGCAATCAAGACCGTCTGACGTCAGGAAAACCAAGATATCCGCTGAATTTTGATGATCCGAGTCTTGTCCTCGGTGTGGTGATTCTCCTAAGTTCAAAGTTCCATCTTTTCCAAGTATGATGGCACGTCTTGTCCGGTCGCATTCAAGTCCTATGTTCAAAGATCAATCCTCACACCGATGACAAAGTTGTGGATGCACTATTTTCAAGAGAGTTGTCCTAACTCCGCTTGGAGGAAATTATCACCTGAGAATAACCATATCCGTACTTGAGTAACTTAGCAGAGCTTACAAGAAGTATGAGTACAATGTCAATTGACACCCACCGCATGCAACCACAAAGGCATGTCTATGGGTCGTGATGAGAAGTTTAAGAGTATGCTCAAATGGAGAAATTTGCAGTGCGAGTTCACCACCCTTGTCCATAGGGAATTGGTTGGTATGTTTATGGGAACACCGATAGTCTGCTCTTCAATCATCCGATTGAAACTCTTCAACGGATTCACCGAAAGTTGATATTGATGTGAGAGCATATTGAAGTCGGGTATCAAAACTGAAAGATTCTACAGAGACATCTTCAACGTCGCAAAGAGATCTTTTGGTGGTAAGAAGGAAACCAATGTTGTGTATCGTCGTAAAGCCGAGCCAAGAATCCACTGCGTTCAATCCGGTGAAGGACAGATCTCCAACCTACATCAAGACAACTCACGAGACAACGCACAGAGCCGTAACACGCCACCTAAGACAGCCATTAAGATCAACATGCCATTGTCACAAGCCTTGCAACACATGTTGAAAGCAAAGTCATTACCTGAGGATCCTCTCAAACATCAACACTTCTCTCCGAGATAATCCTAATGCTATGTTTGCTTCATTCCAATAGCCCGGACATAGCAATCGATGATCGCTGGCTCAAGAACAAGATTCAAGACATGATCGAGATAAGTAGATTGAGTTTGACCCTCCCCGCGAGACCGAATATGATCAACGCGCCTATGCCTAACCATGACAAGAGTTCCAATGTCACAGAAGATACTATTTCCAACACGTATGACTTAACCATCCCTCCGATGACTATTAAGAAGAATTTGCTGTCGGTGTCAACCAGATGCCCGTAGAATTGTCAAGTGCCCATATGCACCGATGGTGTGCTTGGTTGAGAAGACGGCATGATGAATAACCGTGAGATACTATCAAACCACCGTGCGTAAGCCGTGGTGAAGATATGTCTAAGTTGAAAATCAAGATGTGGAATGAAACCGCACCATCTGTGGGATACCAGCAGCTGGGCGGGAGTATGATTACATGGTGAAGTACAATCGCCTAAGCGAACAAAGACGGAAAGCTCATTCCCGCATTCAACCCACTTTGTCAGCCTGTACCTGGACCTTGACACATGAGGCGTACTGCTACTCCTACCTTAATCGGTCAAGCACCCTATGAGAAGTTGTTAAGGTGTGGTGAAGAAGAATATGGTCATCATCTAAAGTCATTCCGATACCTCGAGGTGGAGGGTGAATTCACGAGACCCCCGTCAAGCTTTTGAAACAATTCCCAAAGTCATGCCTGACTCTCCCGCCGCTTCCCGGTTACGAAGTCTACTTATGATGGCTTCATCAAGGATGCATGTCATTGCTGAAGGAGGAGGTAGTTTATTTGGGACGGCTCGACTTTCAAACCGACAAGACTAGTTTAGGCTTCACCATCAAAGGTCGTAAGATGATATCACGCGAACGTGCTTTACCAACTTCCTTTCCGTGATCGCCCAAAGTGAATCCATAGAAGACTATCACAATGATTGGACACGAGGCGGATCTTCCCAACTCCGCATTAATGGCTCAGAATTGAAGATCAAGATTATACCAACCCTAGATGAGTAATTTCTCTTGTTTTGTTTTTCTTTTCGTATTTCTTTTATGTTTTGAATAATAAACTTTGAAATAGTGCCTTGCCCGGGCATCATGGCTGCTTGTGAGGGTTATTATCCGTCATTTGCATATTTTCATTCAATAAAATCGCTGGACTTTTGTATTTGTTGTTTTCTTTCTTTACTTTATCACCCCTTCAAAAAGCTATGTGTTTACACACACCCATTTGATGCATCGCGTAATCACCCGGTTCGCGATAACAAATATGCTATTGCTAAATATGACTCGATAATCCGATCTACCGTCAAGACGAAAGTGAGGAAGATTGTTATGCCAAGAGAACTTGTCGATCGCTACAAAAGAAGAAGATCGAAAGATACAAACGCACACGAAGAGCAAGTGGAGGTTGGGAATTGGGTACCGACGAAGATGTAAAAGAGATCAAGATAGGAGGTGTCTGAGAAGAGTGTTAAAGAAAGGTTGATTCGTATGCTACGAGACTATATTGAGGTATTTGTTGGTCATACGAGGACATGCCGTGTTTAGACATTGATATTGTGGTGCATCGATTGCCAACAAAAGAGGGTTTTCCCGAAACAAGGTCTGTCGCGACGCGTCCCGAGATGTCGCAAAATCAAAGCCGGGTTATGAAGGTCAACGCCGCTTTCTTAGCGCTACTCCTACCCACAAAGGTTGCTAATGTGGTGTTTGTGCTCAAGAAGGATGGCAAGGTACAAATGTGTGTAGATTACGTAGATCTCAACAAAGCGAGTCCGAAAGACGATTTTCCACTTCCTCATATTGATTTTTGGTTGACAACACTACCAACATAAAGTTTTCTCCTTCATGGATGGTTTCTCCTACACAATTAGATTAAATGGCTCCCAAGACATGGAGAAGACTACTACATACGGGGCACTTTCTGCATAAGGTTATGCCATCTGGTCAAGAACGCAGCGCCACTTATCAAAGCGGCTATGGTGACGTTATTTCATGACATGATTCATCACGAGATAGAGGTCTACGTCGACGACATGATAGCTCGATCATAAACTGAAGAAGAACATCTTGATCATTTGCGTAAACTATTTGGATGATTGAAGAACATGTCTGAGACTTAATCAGAATAAGTGCACCTTGGAGTCGGACCGGTAAACTCCTAGGTTTGTTTCGGTAAAGGTATTGAAGTTGATCCCGCCAAGGTTAAAGATATTCAAGAAATGCCAGCTCCCCGCACCGAGAAGGAAGTCAGAGGTTTCTTGGGCCGAGTAAACTACATTGTCAGATTCATTGCACATCTAACTGCTGCTTGTGAGCAATCTACAAGTTACTTAAGAAAGATCAAGTAGTAGAATGGAACGACGATTGCCAAATCGCTTTGACAAATCAAGAATACCTAATCCTCCTATCCCGATGCCACCAAGAAGACCTTCATCATGTACTTGATGTTGGAGAATTCAATGGGTGTGTTGGGGAAACATGACGAGTCCGGTCGAAAAGAGCACGCAATATACTACCTTAGCAAAAGTTTTCATCACCGTGAAACAAGATACCCACAAATTGAGAAAACTTGCAACGCTTTGCTCATCGCCGCCGCTAAGACAAAGATATGTTGACCCACACTACCTTGTTGATTTCAAGATGGATCCGATAAAATACATATTTGAGAAACCTGCCTCCGAAGGATAGCAAGATGGAAAATGATCTTGACCGAGTATGACATCCAAAGATCTTTTCTAAAGCGATCAAAGGAGTGTAGTAGCCGATCATTTGGCTCATCGTCGTAGATGACTATCGCCTATGCAGTTCGAGTTTCCCAACGAAGATGTTTTACTAGTTAACGATTGCAAAGAACCGTGACTGCACGGGACCAACAAGGATCCCGATGGACCATGGTCTTTGATGGAGCCTCAAACGCACTTGGCAATGGCATTGGCGCCATCATTACATCTCTTCAAAGTGACATACACCATTCACCGCATTGTATTTCCGCTTGCACTAACAACATGTACGAACACGGCTGCAGCATCATGGGTATTAAAGCCGCTATTGACTTAAGAATCAAATTCTGCAAGTATATAGAGACTCACTTTAGGTGATCACCGAT
>CM038793.1:113150655-113223107 GCA_021764765.1 Vicia sativa
TCGATCGGGTCCGGTTTTTAAAACACTAGGTTATAGTCTTCTTAAATATTTTAAATTTTTATTTTTAGCCTCTTTGATTTGTTGGAGAGTTCACTATCAAGAATTGATATATGATGTACGATTAGATATTTCTGAGAAATATATTATTCATCCATCTAAAATCTTAAGATGATAGATAACTGAATTTCCTCACTTATAAATGTCTAAGTCACCACATTCCTATAAAATGTGAGATTATTTTTTCACTTACTCATACTTTTATCCACATATATTTGTACAGTTGTTGACACATTGCAACAAGACACCACTTTCTGGGCACTTCAATACAAATAAGTTGGTTTCTTTCTCGAAACCAATGACTCATGATACTATTTGAGATAATTCACTTACTCACACTCGCATTTATTCTAACACTCTCTCTCAAGTGTGAGCCCACAAATGCTCCACCTCAATACACTTGTACCATCATTGTCTTCTTGTAACATGACACCTCTTTTTGGACATTTTGATACAAGTAAACCAGAGCATTTTGTTATTTGTTATTTTTTTTATCCCTAGTAGAGTTGTCAATTATTTCTATCACGAAAAATACCGACGCAAACAGAATCATCATTGAACATTATTTATCTTAAAGAAGAGAAAGGAAAACATCGAGAAAACATAAGAAGGGATAAGAGCATGGTCTCGCGACCAAGAGAAAGGTACGAAAATCGATTACGCAATGAAAATATGTTAGCACCCCTAACGTCTGTTGTACTCAACGAGATCCATTATAGTTGTTCTAATTAAATGATGTGTTATATCTAAAGCTTATTCGCTAAGGGAATGCATGAAATAATTGACATGGAAAATCAAAAGATTTTTATTATTGTACTCGCTTAGGTTTTTCAACTCAATGCCTACGTATGTCGGAGGAATCATAGCATCGTAATTCTCAATTTTTTTATTTGTTGCATGTTTTTTAGTGGACGATGTTACATTCACATTCTAACCGTTAACATTTTTCTGCTCAACCTTTGGAGACTTGTGCATTATTGTATGGTGCAGAATGGAAATAGCATGTTCCTTTTTGGAAAAAAATCAAAAGAAAATCCATAAGGCCAAAAGAAGTTTTATTTGTTGAGTGTTTTTGTTAGAAGATCCCTCAATTGGTCCATAGAGATTGTGAGATATTAGATCGAACTCTATTGGGTCGAAGTAGCTTTTAGTTGACACAATTTATGCATGCCGTCAAGTATGTTCACATGCTAGTATCGTTGAAGACCTACATCGTAGTCGAAGTGTGTTCTAGTATGTGTGTAAATGCGGGTTGTTAGTATTTCAAATTGGGCTTGTATGTTATGTCCAATTGTTTAAGTTAGCTTGTATCTTAAATTGGCTTGTAATGGGTATTTGTGAAAAAGCTCATTAGTTTAATATGTTAGATTTATTATAAATATTATACTAGTCTCTCATCATTGCATATTGCAAAGTCTAATTTAGGGGAGATGGTGTTGTACTCCAAAATTTACCCTCTTCTTTTTGTATTTGGCTTATAATTCGATTTCATAACATACATGTAGCCCCATGCATAGCATTGATCATGGGGTTACTGTGTTCAAAATATCCCAAGTATGAAAGAAACATCATGTCAAATTTATCTCGCACCATTTTGAGCCAATAATCGACGTTTCTTGGTTTGTACGGCTATTTGCAAGATTTTTTGGTCATGAAGCTATTTTGGTTTGGTTCCATAAGCTCTGGAATCATATAAATATGTCCTCCAGTTTATCTGTTCAGATCGGAGGTTGTTTCGTCAAGAAAAAGAACTTATTCACTTATTTCTCAATAAAGTGGATTTTGGGAATTCCAGAAGGCTTATGTCTTAGCTCGACGGGTATTTTCTGATGATTTTTGACCGGAAAGTCCCTCTCGTTATTATCTACAACTTTCATTTGAAATCCAGAAGAAAATCATGTGAGGAAAGTCCCTGAAAAAAAGATTTCTCAAGTGGTTTAAACTGAATTTTAGTGTTGTTCCGCGCGCTCAGTGCACTGAAACATTCGTAATTCCCATATGGAAAATCAAAATTGAGTAGGGCAGGTCCCTAAAATTTCGTATCGAAATTATCTTTGACTTTCATTTGCAAATCAAGAGCTGATTCCTCACCAATCAATAGCAGAATTGTATTCTTTGGAGTTGATTTTGAGCATAACCGAGTAATTTTCATCTGATATGCGGAGTTAGAAAAATCATATCTCGCTCGATTTTTACCGAAATGATATGGGACTAGTGCCAAAAGTTCACAAATTTCGTTAGCTTCGATTGTCTTAGAAATACTCACTTGCAAATTTTGATCAGAAGACCCTCGTTCGAGGCATTTTCTCTGAAGAGCGCGTTGGAAATTCTACATGTGTCAGTCGCCTACAAACTGTGCTGAAACTTCGAAAGTTCATATATCTTGGACCGTTCATTCGATCGCTTCGAAATTTTGACTCACGCAAGCAAAATCGCGTTCCAGCCATTTTTCAGTTAGGGTCCTGACTTCAAATTCTCGACGGATCAGGCTGTTTTGAATTAATTACGAAAATTATTCGGATAATCGTGATTTGGGCTTGATTATTGATACAACGCACTCTTAGGCCCAGTTCCCACACTATATATTCATTTTTGCCTTCGCAAATCACAACAACACTATCATTTGCTTAATTTTCACCTCAAATCACTCACTAATTCTCTCTCAAACCAAAGCAAAAACTCAAGAACCAAGATCAAATTTCACTTTTCCCTCTAAACAACCTCCACAGGACACCACCTGACATCTCCATAGCACCAGTCACAACTGCGAACCGTGGTAAGCGTGCCCCCCGCTGCTAAGTGTGCCCTGCGATTCGCCAGAGCTTTATCTTCTCACCAGAGCAGCTCTCTCTTTGGATACTTCTCCTCCTCTTCTGATTCTTGACGAATTCAACCTAGAGGAAGCTTTTCTTTCTTGATTTCTCGTAAATTCTCCAAGAATTAAGCAATTCCTCTTCATCTTCTTCAATTATCCATTGAAGCCTTCAAGATCTTCAAGAATTCAAGCTAGATCTCAAGTATTATCATCAATTCAACGTTGATTTGGTATTTTCTTCGAAGAGTTCAAGGAATTCCTCTTCAATTTGACTCAAGCTTCAAGTGCAAGTAAGTGTTTAGTTTAATTAAGAACTTATTTTAAGTTACTTTTGACTTTTAGCTTTTCTTGAAATTGAATATTGAAATTGCTTGCAAATTCCGTGGATTCCGATTCTTGAATTTTCATTCTTGAATTCTTTGATTTGAATTGGATTTTATGACGTTATTGATGTCGGTGTGAAGGAAATTTGTACATACACACACACACACACACACACACTTGTGTAGTTGTATTTTCTTGCATTTATGTCACTAATTCATACATTTTGCATTAGAGAGTGTTTAGATCGATTAATATGCATTGATTTGTGTAAATTAAGGTGTAATTTGCATACAAATAGTGTCGAAATGTAGATTTAAGTGCATTTTGATCCCTAGGAGCATTTGAATTGTACATATCTCATATACATGCACCTAAACTTGTGAATTGTTGCCTTAACTTGTACTCCCACAAGTTCGTACATTAATTTTCATCTATGAGCATTGGAATTGTTACTTGTTGCTTGCATTCCTCACATGTTCATGTGTTGGTTTCCATTTATGAGCATTAGGATTGTCACTTGCATGTTCATGCATAACCACATGTCTTATGGATATTCACACGCCATGACATGCATTCTTCACATTGCAAAACATGCTTTGAATCACTTTGACGCATTGCTTTTGCATGCTTAAGACTACATAATTGCTTTGTCATGTCTTGTTGTTATGCATTTTACTTTAAAATAATGGCTTTTGAATTTAAGTGCTTCCAATGAGCACATTTCCTTGTTATTTGATTGCTTGGATTGGCTTTTGGCATGAAAACATCATGGAAAGGAGATTTGATTTGTAGCAAAAAAATTCTACAAGTTACAGGTCGCGCTTAGCATCGCCAGGGGCACTGTAATATAGTGGGAGAACTGACTTTGGATTGTTTTGCGTTTGATCGCAAATGTTGCGGATAGCAAGAGTCGCCACCGACTTTTCTTTTATCCAATTAAGGGAAGGTGAAAATAACAGGAAAATACCTTCGTTAGATTCTGAGTAAGGGAGGTGATTATGAAAACGGAAGGTATTAGCACTCTTTTCATCCGTAGTTATCTACGGGCTCTTAATTACTTTAGCTCACTTTAAAATTTGCTTTCTGTTTGTATTTGAAAATGTTTTTGAAAAGGCATTTCGCTTTGACTTCGTAATGATTCACGCTGGAATGTATACGGAGTGTTCGGAAATGTTTCGTTTTGGAAAAAGTGTTTTAACTTTGTAAAAGTGTGAGGTGTGTGTAACACGGTGAACTGACTTTGTAGGTTTTTGTATCGCAAATGTGCGGATAGCAAGAGTCGCCACCGACTTTTCTTTTATCCATTAAGGGAAGGTAAAAGTATGAAAAAGACCTTCGTTAGATTCTCGAGTAAGGGAGAAGGTTATGAAAGGGAAGGTATTAGCACCTTTTCCATCCGTAGTTATCTACGGCTCTTAGTTGCTCTTAGATCATTTTCAAAATTGTGCTTTCTGTGTGTTTGACAAAAATGTTTTGAAAAGGCATTTCGCTTTGACTTTGTAATGATTCATGTAGGAATGTATACAAAGTGTTCGAAATGTTTCGCTTTGAAAAGAGTTTGAACTTTGACAAAAGTGTGAGGTGTAAAAGTATTTTGATAGAGTAAGCAACCGAAAGTCTTATCACCTACTCGAATTGGTCGTTGTTATTTTAATTCCTTTAGAATAGTGCTATCCATACCATTAGTTGGTAGGTAACCTTATTCGTTGGATGTAAGAGGGACATTCAAGGGACATCGTATGGTCATAGAAAGCAACTTGTAGGAAGTATCCTAGCACATCGAAGGACTATCATCATTTTCGTAGGCAACAATCGAGGGTCAAGATCATGTATTCGAGGCGACATCGTGGTCTATGATCTTTGTATCAAAGGGACTATGATGATTTGTTTGGAAGGCAACGGTGCTAGAATACCTCTACGTTCGAGGGACTTGACCATATTTGGATTCGTAAAGGCAACGAGAGAGAATTACCCTAAGGGGTGCGTGTGTGAAAGGAGTGTGTTGATTCAAATTCATGTTATCTTGAAAATTAGAGTGAGCTACGTTGATTTTAGTCTTGCCATACACGCCTAATTACTAACAGTTTATAAGGTGCGGAAATTAAAATGCGGAAGTATAAAGTGCGGAAAGATAAATCCTACGCTATTACATGGCTTTGGGGCAGATACATAATTTAAACTTGCGGAAAATAAAAGCCCTAATTAACTATTACATCCCATGAGCAATTACATAAAAGAAAAAAAGAAAGAAATCGTCTCAAACGGGATAACCCGTGAAAGATGAGAAATCGGAAAATACGAGGGAATCGAATAAGAGAAAATGTTAGTAAAATGTAAAATTTTAAATGAGAAAAATATTTCATGCTGGAAATAACATTAATATGCTAAAATAATTTTTTGGGATTTTTTGGAGTTAATTTAATAATTAAAAACTAATTAAATGTGATTTAAATGATAAATTAGCAATTAAATTAAATATGCATGCAAACTAATATTTTTTAATTTTATAAATTAAATAAACATTTTCTGGAAATAATGCAAAAAGAAAAATATTTTTTTGGTTTTTTAATGCATGATAAAAATTATTGAAATAAATTAAAATGCATGTAAAATATTAAGAAAATAATGAAAATATGAAAAAAAGTTTGCAAACATGTAAAAACCAAATGCCATGGCCAGGGATCGAACTGGAGACCTTCCTTTCACAACCCCACGCCTTTGCCATCTGAGCTGGAACGCACGCGTGTCACTGAATCGGAACGGATCGCTACAAACAAGTCACCTCCCATTGCCTCGCCTCCGCGCCCAAACTTCATCTTCAATTCAAATTTGGAATTTTGGTCGGCCTCGTAGCGACGCGCTATGACCCCTGCTAAATCAAAAATCACATACAGGTAATATAAATGAAATCTAAAGCCATGGTTCGATTCGTCTTGGTCCACTGAACATCGTGATGGCATCGGTTTGGTCCAATTTATCCTAATTAGAGAAGCCCTAAATCATGGTCAGAAACCCTAATCATGGCATATCATGTTTCCGGCCATAGAAACACAATTAAACCATCCAGAAAGTTTGCAAGCTTCATTCTAAACACAAAACAAACATCAAAACTCATTAATAATGCATGATAATTGAAAATCGAATTTTGAAAAAGAAGAACAAACCGAATTCTGGTTTTCGTGTTTCTTGATGGTTTTGGATGATGTAAGGGTCTGGACTGATTCTAAACAAACCAAGGAACAAGATGGAATGATCAAAATCGCTTGAAACAAACTAGAACCAAGGCTTCCAGTTGCTTGTAAGCCACAGATTTTTTGAGCTTGAATAGGGTTTCTCCAGCCCGTTTTTCTACTCTAATTCGGTGGCATGCATTGTATATATATAGTAGATGGAATTAGAGCGATTTGAGAAAGAATCAATCATCAATCAATGCAAAATATATTTGATTTTGTACCAAATCAAATTTTCTTTTCTTTGATCAATCTTCAATCAATTCTTGCCATATCCAATCAAATTTCGAAATTTGCTGGCTTTATTGAGTTGCTTGGATCTCAAGGAAGAGAAAAATCAAATTTGCAATTAATTTTGATTTTATACTTTATTTTTGAATTTAATTTGTATTTAAATTAATAAAATACAAATTAAATAGAAAATGAAATAAAAATTCATGGCATTGGGCTTGGATATTCCTAATTGTATAAGGAACAAGTTTGGATGAAGAAAAGTAAGCCCATTTGCAAAATTTTGATTTTAGAAGTATCTCTTTGTGCACTTTTAAAATTTCCCAACTTGTGAATGGTGTATCTTGCTCAATTTTCCATATTTTTGAGTGTTCTTGGACTTTTTGAAAGCTCTAAGATTCCTATAACCAACCTCTTTGGTTTCATCTCATTTGGAGTTTCCATGCTCAATATATCTTCAAAACAAAAAGTTGACTTTTTGTTGACTTTGAAAAGGACCTATAATGTTTTGATCCATACCTTCCAAATGAAGCATTTTCGAACATTCTTGTGAGACATGAAGTTGTAGAGAATTTAACCTTCTAAACAAGAGGTGGTGGAAAAATTTCTGAGAAAGTATGAAGAAGTTATGCTCACTCAAAGTTTGGTTGACTTTTCACTAAGAAACCCTAATTTAAAAAGTTTGACTTTTGAGCAAATCTTGAGTTTTCTTGATGAATCATGATCAACCCTTGATCAAATGATGAATGTAACTTCAAAACGAGGATGTTGACCAAAATTATGAAGTTTGACTATATGTTGACCACAGTTGACTTTTTGTCCAATACAACTAATTTTCAACCATCTGAGCAATTGTCTGAGGAAATTTGACTTGTGAGGCTTGAAACTTGACATGGAGAATCTTTGAAGCATATGAGGAGGCATGAAGACCATTGAGATGTTGGAAGTCCATCTTGATCGAGAAATACCAAACCCTAGTTTGGGTTGATTGTCAAGAGAGGTTTGTCTGATCAACCTTGAAGAATCCTTGAGCATGGATGTATGGAATATCTTGAGATGATGGAGGGCAAATTTTGGGGTATGTCAGTGTGAAAATATGTTTTGATAGAGCAAGCAATTAAGAGTCTATTACCTACTCAGATCGGTCGTTTCCTTGTTATTTTATTTTTAGAAGCCACCCGTACCATTAGTTGGTAGGTAACCCTATTCGTTGGATGTAAAGGACATTCAAGGGACATTGGATGGTCATAGAAGGTAACTTGTAGGAGTATCCTAGCACATTCGAAGAGATGATCACTATTTGAGGCAACAATTGAGGGTCTAGATCATGTATTCGTAGACAACATCGAGGAACTAAGATCTTTGTTTCTAAGGGACTATGATGATATATTTGTAGGCAACGGTGCTAGGAACTTCTAAGTTCGAGGGACTTGACCATTTATTCGAAAGGCAACGAGAGAGAATACCCTAAGATGGGTGCATCTGTGAAAAGAGTGTGTCAAGTTCAAATACTTTATCTTGAAATTAGAAGTGATCTACGTTTGTTTTTATCTTGCCATACATGCCTAGTTACTAACAGTTTATAGGTGCAGAACGTAAATTGCGGAAAGTAAAGTGCGGAAAGTAAGCCCTATGCTATTACATGGCTTTGGGGCAGTTACATAATATAGGAGTGCGGAAAGTAAATCCTAATTGAGCTATTACGTCCCATGAGCAGTTACATAATATTGGAAAAAAAGATGCAAGAAAATTAAACTAAACCATTACAACTTGGAAGCAGATACATAATAATCAGAAAAATAATCAAACTGCAAATAATAGAAAATATATTAGTGAAAAAGATTTTTGAGTTAGGAAAAAGTTTTAGGGTTAGTAAACCTAATTAGATTAGAAAATAATTTTTTGGGAATTTTCTGGATTGATTTTAGTAAGGAGAAAATAATTAAAAGTCAATTTTCTGATTAATTAATAATTAATTAAAATATGCATGCAAAAATATAATTTTTTATGTCAAAAATTAAATAAGTATTTTTCTGACCTAAATGCAAAAAGAAATAATTTTTTTGTGATTTTTTAATGTGTTAGAAAAATATTTGAAAAGAAATTAAATTAAATGAAGAAAAATGGAAAAAAAAGGGAATAGGGTCAGAGTGCTTCTGGATGAAGCTCTACCAGAAGCTGGAGCTTCTAGGAAGCCTCTTGCTGACCGTGCCTGTAAGTAAACACTGGGATTCTTATGCTGGAGGTGGCTAAATTGGAATTTTGGGGCCTCGAGACGCCCGTAAGTAAGCACTGGGCTTTCACGAGATGCACCCTGTCGGAGCTTCGACGTAGCGTGTGAGAGGCCGAAGCTGGAGCTTCTGGGAATGTTGCCTCTGAAGGAGTCCAGAAGCTGGAGCTTCTGGACGTTGAGTCTTCTGGAAACCTGAAATATCAAAATGTTAAGTAAAAGACAAGGTTCGAACCCATGTCCTCTTGAACAAACACGCGCTGCCTTGCCATCTGAGCTGAGTGGACTATCTGTTAACAACATGAAATAAAAATAATACAAAGGGAAAGGGGTTTCTGGGAACCATTGGACCAGAAAGCGCGAAGGAGGTCATCTTCCATTCAATATTCAAACCTATAGCCACTTCGGCTTCTTCCCGTAGCTATAGGACCTGCAAATTCATAACTCAAGCAATATGCAATATAAATTAAATGTAAAGCCATGGATCGATTACAAATTGTCCCCTGAACATGAATATGTCCTTAGATTGGTCCAATTTTTCTTATTCTAGGAATCCCTAATTCGAGCTTAAGAACCCTAACAATGGTGGAACTCGGTCTTGCATCAAAACTCAAATCAAACCATCCAGATAGCTAGCAAACATCATTCTAAACACAAACAAACAATCAAAACGGATTAAATATGCATGTATGATTAAAATCGATTTTGAAATAAGAGTGTGCAAACCGTGATGGTGAATTCACGCTTCGGATGTCTCCAGTGTGGGAATGGTCTGGCTAGCTTTAGAAAACACCAAGGAGTTGATTGGCAACCTTTGTTTGGCTTGAATCGATCCACAACTATGGTTGCTAGTTGCTTGGAACACACGATTTTTTTGAAGCTTGCTAGGGTTCTTTTTGGCCAGAATTTCGTCCTCTATGCATGTAGTATCATTGTCTATTTATATTGTAAGGAATTAGGTCAAGAGTTGTAGGAAAATACCATGCCATTCAATAAAAAAGATTTGATTTGGAATAAAACCAAATATTTATTATTTTGAGCCAATTTCAATTAAATAAATTGCCAATCATGATTATTTCGAAATAATCAGATTAAATGGCTTGCTTGGACCTCAAGGATGAGAGAAAATCCATCTTGCAATTAATTTTTGATTTTCTATCTTTTATTTTAATTAAATTGGTTTTAAATGATTAAAAATCCAAAATAAATAAAAAATAAAAGATAAATTCGTGGCCTTGGGCTTGGAGGTTCCAATTCAGCTAAGGAACATGTTTGAATCAAGAAACGTTAGGCCCATTTGGAAAACTTTTGATTTTCTCAAGTATTTCTCTTTGTGCACCTCCTCAAAAATGCTCAACTTGGACAAGGTGTATCTTGCTCAATTTTTAACATTTTGGGGTGTTCTTGGATCTTTTAGAAAGCTCAAGATGTCTTCTAAACAACCCTTTTGGTTTTATCTTCATTGAAGTTTCCATTCTCATGAACTCTTCTTTGCAAAAAGATGACTTTTTGTTGACTTTTAAAGTGACCTGTAATGTTTTGACCCATAACTTCCAAATGAAGCATTTTCTGCCCAAGCTTGTGAGACACGAAGTTGTATAGAATTGAATTCTCTTCAAAATGAGCTGTGGTGGAAAAATTTCTAACAAAGTATGTGAAAGTTATGTCTGGTCAAAGTTCTGTTGACTTTTGTCTAAGAAAGCCTAATTTAGAGACTTTGACTTTTGATCAATTCTTGGATTTTCTTGATGAATCATGATCAAACCTTGATCAAATGATGAATATTACTTGAAAATATTGATGTTGACCAAAAATTATGAAGTTTGACTGTATGTTGACCACAGTTGACTTTTTGTCCAATACAACTGGTTTCCAACCATCTGAGCAATTGTCTGAGCAAACTTGACTTGTAAGGCTTGAAACTTGACATGGAGATTCTCTGAAGCATATAATGAGGTATGATGACTACTTGAAATGTTGGATGTCCATCTTGACTTGAGAATGGCAATTCCCTAGTTTGGATTGATTGCTTAGGAGAGGGTTTATCTGGTCAACCCTTGTGAAATCCTTGAGTATGGACATGTGAAATGTCTGGAGAAGTGAAAGGGAAAATTTTGGGGTATAATAGTTGCCCCTGTTCAGTCTTCTTGTACTGGAAGGGTTAGATTGACATGCTTGCCTTTCGTGGCCTGAAAGTAGAAGATGATTGAACATTCGAGTACACCTGAAAATTTGCACTCACTGTTGGTTGATGTTGTGCTGGAATGGACTTATAGATGCCATTTGGAGAAGCTGAGTTGGAGATTAAGTGGTACGCTAGACTCACAATTGTCTTTTGAATAGGAGAAACAACGGAGATGGGCTTAAGATGCCATCAAGAGAGACTGATGCTGAATAAATCGTACGTTAGATTCTGTAGGGGTTGTTTGAGCAGAAGAGGCAACAGAGATGGGCTTAAGATGCCATCCGGAGCGACTGATGTTGAGTCGTACGTTAGACTTCATGTTCGTCTTTGAATGAGGTTATTGGTATGTATTGATTTTTAACCAAATATGCAGCATTCTGAAGGTGGAGAGATATCAACAAGTAGTCGGAGATGGGCTTAAAGATGCCATCCGGGGTAACTGAGTCGTATGCTAGACTCTATAGTTGCTGTTGATAATAAGAGAGAGTCAGAATAAACCTTCGTCTTGGCTATTCTCGAGGTGGATATTTGGCAGAATGTGGATAGCTTCCCTGTCTTGCTTCGGGTGTTGATCCAATGTCCGTTGCCTGGAGACAATTTGTATGGTCTTTCAGATAGATTTCCTGTCTTGTTTCGGGCATTAATCTTTGACTTGTTGCCTGGAAGCGATTTTCGTGGTTGTTCAGATAGTTCTCCCGTCTTGCTTCGGGTATTAATCTTTGACCTTTCGTTCTAAAAATAACCTTTCACGGTTGTTCAGATAGTTCTCCCGTCTTGATTCGGGTATTAATCTTTGACCTTCTGTTCGGAAAATAGCTTTTACCTGCTAGGGAAATAAATATCGACAGGATATGGTTAGTTCTATGCAAATTGTGATGTATGCAAGCATATGACAATGTTCGTGAATGATATGTGCACATGTTATGATCTTTATGAATAATGTATGAATGTATATGTTGTGGTATTTCAAAATATATCCATCTTGAAGAAGATATGAACGTTCTCCTGGAGATTTTGACTTCTGCTTAAAGTTGTTGAAAACCTTGACTTGGAAGAGAAATAGATGTTTTTGATTCCTCCGATGCACTATCTGACCAAGTTTCGAGTCCGGGTGTTAATGCTGCTGGAAGAATAATCATTGGGGAATACTCTGCTGGGGATCTTGTGTGCAGATCTTGTTGGGGAATATTTGATTACTGCTCGGAGACTGACGTAACGTGGCAAAGCTGGATAGGACGTAAGAGTTGACGAGACTCGAAGAATCCTTTAAGGTGATGAACCTGAAGTTTTTCGAAACCTCTGGCTGGGGAATAAGAGAGATGTAGGTTCCTCTAATGCACTATCTAACCAAGTTTTGAGTCTAGATATTGCTGCTGCCGGGGGGTGATAATCTCCGGGAGATATTCTGCTGGGGATAAATATCTCTGTGTATATGAGATAAATTGTTATTGCTCGGAGACTGATGTAACGAGATGAAGTTGATTAAGATCACTGCTCGGGGACTAATGTGATGAAGCTCAAAGTGTGGGAACACTAGTGGAAGGAGATTAGTACTTCGTCGGAGAAGGTTTGTCTTTGATAAAGAGAGCGATGGTTCTGTGGGAATTATATTCTTGTGAAAGTAGCTTGCGGGGAATGTATTGGTGACTTTAGTCGTCATCTCGATTCCTAAAACTTGTAGTAATTACTTTTGTTCGTTCACTTTTCATATGTTCGTGAACGAGTGTTTATCGTCAAATGCATATAATCATTCAAAGCAATCATTGGACTTTATGCAAAAAACAATAAAAATTAACATTGTAAAAGAGGAACTTGTATTAACTTTTGAAAAGTGGTGTATGGCCAAGCAGTTTGTATACAAGAAACGAATAAAAGTAAAAGCTACGCGGAAATAATCTCGTCGAGTTTCAACTATGCTAGTGCTCATATATTTCGACTATCTCATCTCCTTGCTGTCAGTAGAAAGCGAGTGAATTGATTTTCGCCATTTGAATCTTGAATGCTGATAGTAGTATGGTCTGTAGGTAGGTGACCTGGACGAGACATAATCGTACGCTTAAATCCCTAACTTTTCCCTAGATCGCCCTTTCAGGTTTTCAGTCTACTGGGATACCCTTTTTTTTCCAAAGCCACCTTTGCAGGTTTTCGACTTGCCGAGTGTACATATTTTGTATATATCCTTAACTTTTCTAACCTTTTGTTCGCCAGATGCCCTTATTTTTGCCTAGGCCACCGACCTACCGGTCTCGTTTATGCGTAGTATTTTTTGACTATGTCCGCGTTCACAGGGTGTGGAAAGTCTTCTCCATCCATGGTGCTAAATATCGTAACTCCGGCAGGAAATACTGTTTTGACTACAAATGGTCCCTCATAGGTGCGAGTCCATTTTCCCCTGGGATCACCTTGTGGAAGAATGATGCACTTGACTACTAGATCACCGACTTGGTAGACTTGGTGTTTGACCTTCTTGTTAAATGCTCTGATCATTCGTTTCTGATAGATCTGTCCATGGCAGATGGATGCGAGACGTTTTTCGTCGATCAAGTTGATATGGTCGAGGCGAGTCTGTATCCATTCGTCTTCGCCTAGTTTTGGTCCTGGAGGACTCTGGTTGAGGGTATCTGAACGTCGATTAGTAGGACTACTTCCATACCGTATACGAGAGAGAAGAGGGTTGCCCCTGTAGATGTTCATACTGTAGTGCGATAACAATGGAGAACAAATGGAAACATCTCATGCCAATCCTTGTAAGTCACTGTCATCTTCTATATGATCTTCTTGATATTCTTGTTGGTGGCTTCCATTGCGCCATTCATTTTAGGACGATATGGAGAAGAGTTGTGATGCTTGATCTTGAACTACGTGTAGAGTTTGGTGATCATTTTGTTGTTGAGGTTGGTACCATTATCTGTGATAATCCTTTCAGGGATGCCATACCGACAGATAATATTATGCTTGATGAATCGAGCCACCACATTCTTGGTAACAGATGCGAACGAGGCTACTTCCACCCACTTGGTGAAATAGTCAATCACCACAAGGATGAAACGGTGTCCGTTAGAAGCGGTGGGCTTGATTTCTCTAATCATGTCAATGCCCCACATTGTGAAAGGCCAAGGAGCGGTCAGAACATTCAGCGGTACTGGAGGTACGTGCACTTTGTCTGCATATATCTGGCATTTGTGACAAGACCGAGCATAGCGGTGACAATCAGCTTCCATGGTGGACCAATAGTAACCTGTTCTTAAAATCTTCTTAGCCATTGTATGTCCACTGGAGTGGGTACCAAATGCGCCTTCGTGTAATTATTCCATGATCCTTTATAATGTTCTTTGATCTACACAGCGGAGTAAGCACAAGTCGTGATTGCGCTTGTATAAAATGTCGTTGCTAAGAAAGAATTTGGATGTAAATCTTCTTAAGAACTTTTGTCATTGACAGATGCCCCTGTGGGATATTTCTGAGCCTCGAGATACCTCTTCACTTCGTAAAACCAAGGTTTCTCTTCTGTATCAAGTTCACAACAGTATGCTAGTTCATCAAACTTTTCGATGATGATTTGGGGAGCTTCGTTGTCCCATCTGACCTTGAACATAGATGACATGGTAGCCAATGCGTCTGCCAACTGATTCTCTTCTCGTGGAATGTGATCAAAAGTTATTTCTTCAAAGTAAGGGATCAAGCTCAAAACATGCTCTCGATATGGACTGAGATTCAGATGTTTTGTATCCCATTCGCCTTTAATCTGGCTGATTACTAAAGCTGAGTCTCCATACACTTGCAAGAATTTGATTGTTAAATCGATAGAAGCTTTAATACCTATGATGCACGCTTCGTATTCGGCCATGTTGTTAGTGCAGTTGAACCATAATCTGGCGGTGAAAGGCGTGTGTCCGCCTGTAGGAGATGTAATGATGGCGCCAATGCCATTGCTAAGCGCGTTGAGGCTCCATCAAAGACCATGGTCCATCGATCCTGGTTCGGTCCTTCGTATGGTCCCGTTCTTCGCAATCAAGAACTAACAAAACATCTTCGTTTGGAAACTCGAGCATAGATCGATAGTCATCTACGTTTGATGAGCCAAATGATCGGCTACTAACCCTTTGATCGTCGAGTAGTATACGGATGTCGATTCGTCAAAATCATTTGCCATCTTGCTATTCTTCCGAGAGAGCAGGTTTTCAAATATGTATTTTATCGATCCATCTTGAGATCAACAAGGTAGTGGGTCAACATATACGTTTGTCGGCAAGCACCAAGCCAAAGCGCCGCAATTTTCTCGAGCTGTGATTATCTTGTTTCACACTAAACTTTTGCTAAGTAGTATATTGCATACTTTTTTCGACTGACTTCATGTTGCCCAACACACACCCCATTGAATTTCTATTGTCAAGTACATGATAAGAGGTCTTCTTTGCAAAGCGTGCATCGTAATAAGAGGATTTTGTAAGTACTCCTTGATTTTGTCAAAAGCGATCCGCAATCGTCTCCATTCCACTACTTGATCTTTCTTCAAAGAATTTAAAGATTGGTTACAAGTAGCAGTAGATGTGCAATGAATCCGCAATGTAGTTCAATCGACCCAAGAAACCTCCGACTTTTCTCGGTGCGGGCGCCGGCATTTCTTGATAGCTTTAACCATGGCAGGGTCAACTTCAATACCTTTACCATTGACTACGAACCCTAGGAGCTTACCGGATCTGACTCCGAAGGTGCACTTGTTGGGATTAAGCCTTAGTCTGTACTTCTTCAGTTTATCAAACAGTTTCTGCAAATGATCGAGATGCTCTTCTTCAGTCTATGATCGAGAGCTATCATGTCGTCGACGTAGACCTCTATCTCGTGATGAATCATGTCATGAAACAAAGCTACCATGGCACATTGATATATGGCGCCAACCTTCTTCAGTCCAAACGACATGACTTTGTAGCAAAATGTGCCCCACTGTGTGATGAAAGTAGTCTTTTCCATGTCTTCAGGAGCCATTTTGATCTGGTTGTAACCGGAGAAACAATCCATGAAAGAGAAAACCTTATGTTGAGCGGTGTTGTCAACTAGAACATCAATATGAGGAACAGGAAAATCGTCTTTCAGACTCGCTCTGTTCAGATCTCTGTAGTCTACACACATCCGCACTTTACCATCCTTCTTAGGTACGGGTACCACATTTGCGACCCATTGTGGATAAGAAGTAATAGCAAGGAAACCGACATTGAACTGTTTCATAACTTCAGCTTTGATCTTCTCAGACATCTCAGGACGCATACGACGAACCTTCTGCTTCATAGGGAGAAAACCTTATTTCGTCGGCAATCGGTGCACCACAATGTCAATGTCTAGACCTGGCATGTCTTCGTAGGACCAAGCAAAAACCTCAATATAGTCTCGTAGCATCTGGACCAATCTTTCTTTGACGCTACTCTCAAGACCTGCTCCTTTCTTGATTTCTTTTCTGTCTTCGTCAGTACCTAGATTCACAACCTCGACTGGCTCTTCGTGTGGCTGATAACTTGTTCCTCTTGTTGTAGCAATCTGACAAGTTCTCCTGGCACTTCACAATCCTCCTCACCTTCGTCTTCGTCTTGGTAGATCGGACTATCGAAGTCATATTTAGCAATAGCAAAGTCATATCAACAAGATTCAAGTGAATGCAGTATCACGGTGTGTGTAAGAACACATAGCTTTTGAAGGGGTAATAAAGTAAAAGAAAAGAACGAAAACAATACTTAAATGCAAAAGTCCAATGATTTTATTGAATGAAAATATGCAAATTACAAATAATAACCCTCACAAACGAGCCGTGATGCCCCGGGCAAGGCACTAGGCTTTTAAGTTTATTGTCTGAACGCAAATAAAAAATGAAAAGCGTAAAAAAAAAAAATCAATTACTCCTGTCTAAAGGAGATTGGTGTGACGTCTTCGGTCTTCCAATTGTTGAGTCCCTTGTCTGGAGTTGGGAAGATCCAATCGCTGATGTCGAAGTCGCCGTTGTCATCTTCTATAGCATGGACTCCATTCTTGTTGATGTGGAAGGGAGGTTTACCGGCACGTTCGCGGCGTATCATCTTCTAACCTTTGGTGGTGAAGCCTAAATCAGTCTTGTCAGATTTGAAAGGAAGATCAGGGAGCTGACCCCAAACAGTATAATCTTCTTTAACTGCAGCTTGAGCGTCCTTCAGTGAGGCCATTCTCGGTGGAATTTTAGCAACTTCAGGAGTGACAGGAAAGCCCATAGGTATGACTCGGGGAACTGCGTCGAAGGCTTGACAGGGAGTTTCGAAGAATTCACCTTCCATTTCGAGGTATCAGAATGATTGCTGATGGCTTACCATGTATTCTTCCTCACCGCATACCGTAACAATCTTACCAAGGTAGAGGTAACAGCGCCTTCCCCATGTATCCAAGGGCGTCCAAGTAGGCAAGAGTAAGCTGGACGAATGTCCATGACGAAGAAAGTAGAGTCAAAAGTCTGGGAACCAAATTTAACGGTAGAATGAGCTCTCCAAGTACTGTTCATTTAGAACCATCAAAAGCTCTTACAATTATGTCGCTGGGCTTCAAGACAAACCCTTCAACATCAAGTCGGTCGAAAGCACTTTTTGGTAGAATATTCAGAGCGGAACCGATATCTACCAACACGTGGGACAATGTAGTGCCCTTGCATTCAATAGAGACATGCAAGGCTTTGTTGTGTTTCCTTTCGGCAGGAGTCAAATCAGCATCAGAGAAACCTAAACCATTGTTGACAATCAGGCTAGCAATACAACCTTCAAATTGATCAGCAAGAGTGTCTTGGTATGTGATCATTCTTCGAAACTTCACTAAGGCCTTAGCATGAGCCTCGTGAGCACAATAGTAGAGCCAACATGGATATCTTGGACGAGTTTGTCCCAACTGCTCCACAACATTGTAGTCGCTCTTGTTGATTATCTTCAGAATTTCCTCCATTTCTTGCTTGGAGGTGTTTTCAGCAACTTCCTTTGGTACTTCTGTAGGAGCAGGATTAGTTACTGGTTCTTTCCCTCTAGCTCCGGGAACTGGTTTGACAGCTGGAATGCGAGCTGGAGTCGCAGTGTCTTTTGGAGGAGAGATCTCTAGAGAAAATACTCTTCCGGTTCTAGTTACCTTGCTTGATCTGGTGATGTTGTCGATGTCAGGAATGGTAGCTTCTACTGCAATGTCTTCGATGGTTAACGGGTCTTGCTTGACGCCATGATAGTAAACTTCACCCATAATTTACGTAGGTGTGTACCCAAAATTTACCCTCTTTCCCGCTCGCTTATAATTCAATTGCATAAAATATACATGTAGTAGCATGCATAGCATTCACATGAGGAGTATCAGTTCCGTGTATTCAATGATACCAAAAAGAGTTTACTCGCCATTACTCGATTTAAGCGGATTTCGGTTTTCAAGATTTTGGGCACTGTAGGCGTGTCTCTCATCTCCTTGGGTATTTTCAGTTGATTTTTGACTGAATTTTCCTCTCATTATTATCCACCATTTTCGTTTAAGATCCGAGAGTAGATTTTGTGAAGAAGGTTCTCAAAAGAATCGTTCTCCCCAGTATATCAAGATGTTTTTAGTGCTGAAACCGTGCGTTCTTCCCGCTAAAGGGTCTATATCTCTTAGTTGGAAACTCGGAATCGAGTGGGATCAATTTATAAAATTCTGTATCGAAGTCCTCTACAACTCTCATTTGCAACTCGGGAGCTGATTCTCCTCCGATCATTACTAGAATTTTATTCTCTGAGGTTAATTTTGAGTTGAACCAAGCAAGTTTCATCTGATACGCGGAGTTCGAAAACTCATATCTCGCTCGATTTTCATCGAAACGAGACGGGACCAGTGCCAAAAGTTCACAAATTTCGTTAGCTTCAATTGTCTCAGAGATACATATGTGCAAGTTTCGATTAGAAGATCTTCATTCGAGGCATTTTCCCCATAGAGCACGGACAAAATTCTGCATGTGTCAGTGGTCCAAAATTTGTGCTGAAACTTCAAAAATTCCTATCTCCTTGACCATTCATCGGATCAAGTCACGATTTTGATTAGCGCAAGCAAAATCACATTCCGGACACTTTTCGTTTAGATTCCGACTCCGAATTCCGCATGGATTTGGCCGTTTTGGATTAATTATGAAAATTATTTGGATAATCATAATTTGGGCTTGATTATGGATCCAAAGCTATAAATAGTTTTTCCTCTTCACAAATAAAAAACACTACCATTTTCTTAATTTTCCACTACCACACACACTCCAATTCTCTCAAATTCCAAAGCACAAAAACTCAAAAAGGTCAAACTGCAACTTTCCCTCCAAGCAACCACCACAGGCCGCCACCGGACCTCCGTTCACCACCGACTTCAACCACAGACCGCGCTAAGCGCGCCCTGCGATTTCTGATTTTCTTCTTCGCAGCACATCCTATTTCAAACTCAAGCCTCCTCTCCTTCTTCTACTCACATTTGATATTGAAGGAACGATTTCATCTTGATTTTCTCTCTAATTGCAAGATTCAAGGATTTCTCCTTCATCTTCTTCAATTCTCCATTGAAGATTTCAAGTTTCTTCAAGAATTCAAGGCTAATTCTGAAGGTTATCATCAATTCATCATTGATTTGGTATTTTCTTTGAAGAGCACAAGGAATTCCTCTCCAATTTGACTCAAACTTCAAGTTCAAGTAAGTGTTAGGTTCAAATAAGCACTTATTTTAAGTTGTTCTTAACTTTTAGCTTTTCTTGAAATTGAATACTGAAATTGCATGCAAATTCAATGTAGATTCTGATTCTAGAACTTGTACTCTTGAATTCCTTGATTTGAATTGAATTTTTCCGCCTTATTCGTGTCGGAGTGAGGATTTCTTTGTGGATAACATGTATATACACTTGTACATTTGTTTTCCTCTTGCACATAGGGCATAAACTCATATATTTTGCATCATCTATCGCATGCTCATGCATTGGTGAGTATTTAGTCTGATTGATTTACATTGATTCATGGTGATTCGAAGCATAACTTGCATTCAATATGTAGATACCCAAGCATTTAGTGCATCATGCATAAACTTGTTGCATGTGCACTCCAAGTGTTTGTGACAATGCATGACTTAGATTCTTCAAAGGAAAGCTTCCAAATGCCATGACTAGCATGCATATAATTTCACAATTGAACATTGGAATTATCATCTTGATTTGCATTCCTTGCATGTTCATGCATTTACCTTCATAATTGAACATTGGAATTATCATCTTGATTTGCGTTCCTGGTATGTTCATGCATTTACCTTCACAATTGAACATTGGAATTATCATTTTTATTTGCATTCCTTGCATGTTCATGCATTTACCTTCACAATTGAACATTGGAATTATCATCTTGATTTGCATTCCTTGCATGTTCATGCATTTACCTTCACAATTGAACATTGAATTATCATTTTGATTTTCATCCTCACATGTTAATGCATCTTCACATGTATATGAACATTGATTTTATCGATTCGACGCATTCCTCACATGTTCATGCATCTTCACATGTATATGAACATTGGTTTTATCGATTCGATTTGCATTCCTCACATGTTCATGCATCTTCACATGTATATGAACATTGGTATTATCAATTCGATTTGCATTCCTCACATGTTCATGCATCTTCACATGTATATGAACATTGGTTTTATCGATTCAATTTGCATTCCTTACATGTTCATGCATCTTCACATGTATATGAACATTGGTCTTATCGATTTGATTTGCATTCCTCACATGTTCATGCATCTTCACATGTATATGAACATTGGTTTTATTGATTTGATTTGCATTCCTCACATGTTCATGCATCTTCACATGTATATGAACATTGGTTTTATCGATTCGATTTGCATTCGTCACATGTTCATACATTGCTACATGCACGTGAACATTGGTTTTATCATTCGATTTGCATTACTTGCATGTTCATTCGATTTTCGCTTGCTCCGGGATTGTGGCCTAACAATACAAATCGAATTTTGGCATGGAAACATCACAAACAGGAGGTCTGGTTCAAAAATAAAATTTCTGCAGGTTGCAGGTCGCGCTTAGCGCCACCAGGAGCGCGCTAAGCGCCAAATGTTCTGACTTTTTGTGTTGCAGGTCGCGCTTAGCGTGCTCCAGAGCGCGCTAAGTTCCAAATGTTCTGACTTTTTGTGTTGCAGGTCGCGCTTAGCGCGATATACCGGGCTTAGCGCGGTTCACTGGTGCATTTTTTTTCTTCTATTTTTCTCGATTCTAATGGCGAACACTAGTCACCCTAGCTATGCTTGGCTACTATTTGTGTTGCATTTCATGCAGGGACCTGTGGTGCCTATACATTCGGCACATTTCTCCGTTACTCGCAGTATTTTTCTTCTACTTGCTTTTTGGGTCTAACTCCCTTCTTGCGGTGTGTTAGAACTCGACACCCACATGTACAGTGCCTTTGCCTTGTGTGTGTTTGCTCTAACCTTGTTCTTGCAGGCATTGTTACTTCGGATGCGTATTGACACGTATTCCGCTTGTTTTAGTGCTTTGAACAATTCTCACCGGTTTACTCTTATCGCGTGGCTGCAGTACTTGAAGTTTTCCGGAGTATTTCTATAGCTCGCAGTGCTCTTCGGATTCTATATCCGTTCGATTGTTTCTACACTGTTTATTGCATTCTCTTACAGCTTTCCTAGATATCATGAGAAGTAGGGCTTTACACCTTTCTTTTTCCATGAGAAGTAGGAATAGAGATGCATGATGGGGCTTCCGTAGTTGGAGCATGTTCAAGAACCCCTCTGGTTTATTTAAAGACCTGTTTAAGGAAATTCTACTTGTGATTTGTGCATATTTGCTTGTTTGTCTATTTTTCCTGTGAGCTTGGTTAGATTGGTTCTTTAGCCTAGACATTAGGATCCACATCCTTTGCATGTCAACATAGGTAGAGATTCCCTTGCATCCTAAACCATAGGTCCGACCTCTTGCATGACAACATTAGGGTAGGGCTTAGCTAGTCTCCCTTTGATTTGCTAGTTTCTTTTGCATTTTTCATGTGATTAAAACTAAAACTTGCTTTTCTTTTCCTTTCAAAACAAAACATTTAATAATAGTTTGAACTCCTTTCTCAAGGTAAAAACAACCAACCAATACAAACTCTTTTCGCCTTTGCGCGCTTTCTTTTCTTTTTGTGTTTGAAACCTTTTTGACAAGTAAAAAACACAAAACCCACCAAAACAAGTGAGCCGAACTACGGCGCCTCGACTTTCCCATTGCATGCGGAATACGAGGCATCTTGTCACGGGCTCGATCGAGCAAACCTTGTGAATACTTCCTTCTTTTCCCGTGGTTTCTTATTTTCTTTCTTTGCATGCATGATAACGATTAAGCATAGATATGACACACCCTTTAGCTAGAAATAGAAAGTGGATAAAATTGAGTACTACGGGCGGGGTGCTAATCCTTCGCGTAACTAACTCCCTTACCTAGATTCTCTCGATTTCGGTCATAGGACCGCGATTTCTCCCTCGTGTTTACTCGATGTTTTCCTTTCAACCTCGCGAGATAAAAGACGTTCGATGGCGACTCTATTTGATATTAGTTATCAGTCGGAGGTTCGGCCGATGTTTTTAGTAGGACCGGCAGAGGAGATCCTTATTGTGTTTACATCAGCATAGTCTTCTGAGAAATCGTCTCCCCATCCGGTTGCCTTGACATCTTCAATAGGAATCTTGTAGCTTTTAGGTACCCTATACTTCACCATGAAATCAAACTTTCCTCCTGGCTACCCCGTGTATCCTGACTGTACGGCTTCGCTCATGTCTTCGGTCTTCAGATTCTTAGACATGTCTTCACACGGATTCTCCTCAGGTGAAGGTTTCAGAAATAGCACTTCTCGGTTATCCATCATGCATTGAATATGATTTCTCAACCAAGCACACCCGCGATGCAATGGGCACCATCGACAATCCTCCGGGCACCTTGGAAAGACACGGGCTTGCAGCAGATTTTTCTTAAAAGTCATCAGAGGAATAGTCAAGTTGTTCACATCATAAACATAAGAGTTCTTGTCAATAGCATTGGAAATTTTGCCGTGGTTAGGCATTGGTGCGTTGATCACGTTCGGAGTTTCAGCAGGAGGATCAAACTCAATTTCTTTGGCTTCAATCATGTCTTGAATCTTGTTCTTCAGAGCCCAACAGTTGTCGGTGTCGTGCCCTGGGCTGTAGGATTGGTATGCACACTTCGCATTAGGATTATATTTTGGAGAGGAAGTGTTGATGTGTTGAGGAGGATCCCTCAAGCTAATCAGCTCTGTTTTCAACATGTGTTGCAACGCTTGCGACAATGGCATGTTGATCTTCGTAAACTGTCTTCGTGGCGCCTCGTTACGCGTTGTCTCGTTGAGGTTGCGCTGGTGTAGGATTGAGATTACAACGGCCCCCACAGATTGAGTACGATCAGTTTTGACACGGCTTTTCTGACCATACACAACATTGGCTTCTTTCTTACCAAAAGATCTCTTCGCAGCATTTGAAGATGACTCTACCTGAATTTTTCCGCTCTTGATTCCAAACGATACGCTCTCCTCAATATCACCGGTGAACTGATCGAGGAGTTTCCAATCGATGATTGAAAATGGGCCTAGTGTTCCCATAAACATATCAACCAACTCCCTATTTGACAAGGGTGGCTAAACTCTGCCTGCTAGATCTCTCCATTTTTTAGCATACTCTTTGAATTTTTCATCACAACCCATAGTCATGCTTTGTAGTTGCATGCGAGTGGGTGCTAGTTCAGCATTGTACTGGTACTACTTGTAGAAAGCACCTGCTAAGTCATTCCAGGTATGGATGTGGGTACTCTCTAGTTGATAATACCACTCCAACTGAGCTCCGGATAAACTCTCTTGGAAGTAATGGATCCATAGCTTCCTGTCATCAGTGTGAGGATTGATCTTCTGGACATAGGATTTCAAATGCAGCTTCGGACAAGAGATGCCATCATATTTGGCAAAAGTTGGAACCTTGAACTTGCGGGGAATTACTCACCAGGAACTAAACTCAAATCATCAAAATTTAGCCCGGACATCTTCAGATTTTCCACAACATTCAAATGGTCTTCGTTGCTTGTATTTTTCATCCTCGTGGAGGATATCGCTCACTGTGTAGTCTTCTTCTCTGCCCTCGATTTCTGACGGCTTCCTTCACTGCCCTTGATGCTCTCCTCAATTTCACTGCTTTTGTCTGAGATTTCTAACTGGCTGACCACTTTGGGTCCACCCTTGTGACGTCTTCCCATGTTGAGGACACCGATGACCTTCTTCTTTCTAGTGATGAGTTTCCGTCTCTCTCGGCCTTGGACCAAGATGGTGAACATTTCCTAGAACCGAGCATTCGAGCCGGAGATCTTTACGCTTGTTCAAGAGCCATTTCTGCTAAAATAAATAGCGAGAAAATAAGAAAATCGATCTTCAATGTACCTGTTATGAAATGCCATGCCATGATTGAAACACCCGGCGGAAAAATCAAAGGATATAACTATATATCAATGAAGTCTCCATCGAACGTTTTTTATCCCGCCATGAGGGAAAGGTAAACATCGAGTAAACCTGAAACGAAGAAATCACGGTCTTGCGACCGAGAGATCGGATAAGGAAGTTTATTACGCGAGGGGAAGGGATTAGCACCCCACGCGTCTGTAGTACTCTACGGTATCCGCTTTTACTTTCTATCTAATGGGTGTAAAGGTCTAACTATATCTGTATATGGTATAATGCATGCAAAAAGAAAAGAAGAATAAAGAAATAAAGAAAATAATAAAGGAAAGAAAACACGGGGAAAAGAAGGAAATATTTACAAAGGTTGCTCGATCTAGCCCCGCGATAGGATGCCTACGTATTCCCTCGTGCAATGGGAAAGTCAGAGTGTCGTAGTTCAGCTCACTTTTTTTGGTTGGTTTGTGTTTTCTAAATTAGCAGACAAAACAGCCAACGATGACGAAACACCTCCATGATGACGAAACATCAGCTATAAACGGGATGACGAAACATCGGGAGACGGGATGACGAAACATCAGCAAACGAGATGGCGAGACATTAAAGGATGAGATGGCGAAACATCAGAGGTTGAGATGGCGAAACATCAGCAACAGGACGACGAAGCATCAACAGCAAACAGGACGACGAAACATCCTAGACTAATTGGTTTGTATCTTTTACTTTGGAAAAAGTTTCAGATTATTAGAATGTTTTAATGCACTTGACAAAAATAAGATTTTAGTTTAAAGGATGCAAAAGGATAAAGGTAAAATGGCTAAGGGAAACTAACCTACTTCTAGATCCTAATGTTATCATGCAAAGTTAGTCCCAGGTTAAGGGTATAAACAAGGGGAGGAATCTACCTAAAGTTATCATGCATGGATGCCTAACTTAATGTCTAAACTCGAAAACTAACTTAATCGAGCAAAACCTAAGGGGGAACAATAAAATCAATCATCTTGGTTGGAAAACCAAGTGAGAAGAGGGGTAGAATCAAGTGAAGTGCTTTGGCAAAAACACACAAACCAAGCACTAACAAGTGCTAAAAGAAAGAAAGAAGAAGATGTAGTGAAATTTGAGTGAATTATGCTCATGCAAAGTGTCATGTGAAGTGAGGTCAGTAGACACAACATTCATTTACAAATTTATACAAAACTTTAACAAACATCAAACATCATTATAAACACCCACAAGCAAGTTAGTTCACAAACTAGGTCGAAACTAATCCTAAATGCATGCAAGGAACTAATTGTGCAAAGCGATGGACTTAGATGAAGTTAATAGACAATTAATGAATAAAATGACATACAAGTCAGTAGCTAATCATGTTAATTCTCATTTACATCATGCAAAATAAACCACAAAGATTCAAGAGCCAAAATCTATCAAAAGTGCGCAAACGAGCAACAAACGCGTATGGTGAAGTGCATCTAAGTGTGTGAGGTTTATTACATGAAAAGAAGGTGTCGAGATGAAGAGATTATAGTACCAAAATCATGAAAATGAATTAATAACCAAATCATAAAATAAATGTCATGAAGATGCAATTATAACATGGGTGCGAAAACTAGTTGAAATGCTTAACCTAAAAGGTGTTTACAATCTAAAAGAAGCCATGGAAAGGCAAAGATGAAGAGAAATGAGTCAAGAAGTGTTAAGATACACAAGTTACAGTAGCAAACATGTTATTTTATCAACAAAAACATTTAAACGTGCATACAAAGAATTTCAAAAGTAAAACACTCAAGAGAAATGCATTCGATTCGTGCAAGTGCGAGTAGACATGTGCATGCATGTGTGTATGTGCTTGTGCATACGTGTGCTAAGTGTCAAATGGTGTTGGGATCAGAGATGATATGTGATGGAAATATACTCAAGTTATGAATTATCAAGTCATGAGATGCTTCAAATTGTACACATACAACATCTACACAAGAACTAGTTAAAACCTATCCTAGAATGCAATTAAAGATGGAATGGGCACGGTTGATGCATGAATGCAAAAGAATGAAACTCATAGCATAAGGGGACATGGATGGCTGTAGAAACATAAACTATACAAGAGAAGGGTTCTATCATCACCCTATGACATACAAGACATCTTTCCTTCCTACAAATCTTAATCAATTAGAAACATAAACTATACAAGAGAAGGGTCAAAGAACCAATGCATTAATCAAAATAGAGTTTCAAGAACCATGAAAACTTTGTGCTCAAAGTAGGAACTTAATGACTAACATGGATTTTAAATGAATGAAAACATGTCACATATCACTAGAGCACTCAAATGATCATCACATACCCAAAGCTTGACCTTAAATCATGTCCACAAACTTCAAATTGAAGCCAAACTCAATTACACTAGGCCTCAAGGTATGCTCACTTTAGAAATTCCACAAAAATAGAAAAATGGAAGGTAAAATCTAAATAAAAATAAAATGAGGAGCTCAAATCCCTTACAAGTCAGGGACATATCCTTGCTCAATCCAAAATTTCATGGAAAGGTCAAAATAAAATTCAAAAAGGTCAACACTATCGATTTATGCTCATATGACCAAATAACAAGAAAAATTAGTATAAAAAGTAAAAGTCGAAATCAAAATCTATAAAATTGGAAATAGTGACTCAACATCCTAAACATGATTAAAAATATTTTGGCATTTTTATTTTCAAGGAAAATTGTGAAACACAAATAAAATGCAAAATGGGTGATGCAAATTGTGTATTTAATGCTAAAATTGATTTAATTATGCAAAAGTGACAAAATTATAAAATAAATAAAAAAAATCAGAAATGTATGAAGTATGGTTTAAATGAGCTAGAATATTTTTTATTCATTTTTTATATGCATGAAAGTATTTTTTAAATGATTTAAATATGCATGAAATGCAACATAATGCATGAAATTGTTAAAAAATGGAAAAAATGCAAGAATTCTGAAATAAAATTCAAAAATGCATGAGACATGATTTAAATGGATCAAAATATTTTTTATATGTTTTTTGTATGCATGGTAATATTTTTAACAATTTAAATATGCATAAAATGCAATATAATGCATGAAATTGTCTAAAATAGAAAAATGTAAGGATTCTGAAATAAAATTCATAAATTCATGGGATATGATTTAAATGGATCAAAATATTTTTTTGTGTATTTTTATATGCATGGAAATATTTTTCAACAATTTAAATATGCATAAAATGCACTATAATGCATGAATTTATTTAATTATGCAAAATGCAAAAATTGTAAAATAAAAATCATAAACTCAAAATTAATCCTCTAGGGGACTCAAAATAATTTTTTGGAATTTTCTATCATTGGAAAATATTTTTTAAGAATTTTTCAATGGAAATGCAATTAATTAAAGTCAGAATTTATTTAACTGGTCAAAACATTTTAAAAAAATTGGAAACAATTCCAAAAAATATTTAAAATCATTTTGAGCCTATGGTATTTTTTTTTTGGAATTTTTGGATGATTTTTGAATGCAAAATTAATTGATGTAAAATGCTAATTATGAAATAATAAAAATGAAAATTCAAAAATGCATGAACCAATCAGAACACGCCAACACATCGTCTTCGACCTCTAGCATGCCCTAATTCACGTGTTTTTCCAGTTTTGAGCAAGCTATTTCTAGCAATCGTATCTCACTCAATTCTTAACCAAATTAAACGATTCAAAGCTCAAAATAAAGATCACATGGCAAACTACAACACATAACTTGTAAAACATCAAATGATCCATCACACATCAAGAAATCTGAACGAGAACATCAAGAAAATCATGCTATGCAATATGCTTCACAAATAGCTGAAATTATACATCAAACCTAGTGTTTGGCCAGCTAACCACGCATACATATTATCAAATTCATCAAATGCAAGCTAGAAATTCAGATTCAAAGTTTGAAGGTTACCTCTTGATTTGGAAAATAAACCCAAATATGCCTCTGGATTTGAAGACAAAATACCACAATCTTGCTCTTAGATCTTCAATGGAGCTTAAATGATGAAGAAAATCCACTTCAAAACCGATTTGCAACAACTTCCATGTGAGAAAATTTGAGAAAATGCAGAGGGATTTGGATTTGGAAAACAAGAGAGAGGAAGCTCCTTGGCTCCAGTGTGACCTCTTACTTATAATGTGTGTGAAATAGAGAGGGTAGCTTGGTCCTTTTAATCTAAGTCCGTTGGATAAAAAAATGGTAAAAATGGCATCTTGGATATAGCTTGCGTTTTGTGCTCATTCTTGCTTACTTCCATGCGTTTTGACGAGCTGGATCATTAGTGGAAGCTCTTATCACGTGGTTTAATCCTCAAACTTGCCAAAATGATAAAAAAATCTGAAAATGCATGGAAAGAGTGTGAGCAAAACATGCTCAAAAGTGTTTAGCTTTTTATGGCAGAGAAGGTGTGCTAGCCGGCTGCTTCGAATCCTGGCTTGCTGGCTTGAAACAAACTTGTAAAACAACTTGAAAAATGCACAAAAACACAACCATCCAAACTCAGCCTTGTACCACCTTTTCTCCTTCAAATTTCTCATAAATGGCTCGTGCATTCCTTGGCCTCTTGATACACATCAATAGCTCCTAGCATGAGGATCAAAACAAGCTTTGGTTCACTAAAAAGGGAGCAAAAATGACCTCAACTTGTGAGCCTTGCATCTTGATCAATTTTGAACCAAATGACATGATTCAAAGTTCCATTTAAAGCTCTCATGGCATACTTCAAAATGCACGAAGTGGTTTTTTCAAAAATCCTAATTAAATCAAAAGATATAAGCTTCAACATTATGCCCACCACCTGTTTGTGAAAATTCCTCAAAGAAATGCCCAGAAAAATGCAAGCTTGCCCAGCCTTGTTCAAAACTTGTGCATGAAACTTCTAACTCAAATATCTCTCAAATGGTGCATTTTTGAGAAATTTTACACATTGGAAATCTTGTAGGATTTTTTTCCAAGCTTTCCAGAAATGTATGGTATGCAACCATTGGATAAAAATTGAGAAAGTTATGATGTGTCAAAGTTCCATAGGGTGAACATTTCAAACTTCAAATAACTTCAAGAACAAGTTAACTCCAATTTCTTCAACTTTCTTGATTCAATGGTGAATTTGGTCATGAAAAATGAAAATATGATCTTTGAATTGATGGTTGACCTAAAGTCCATTTGGTCAACTCCTGACTTTGACCGATTTTGACCAAAATGACCATTTTGCCCCTTGTGATCAATTGACTTGCTCCTACTCAAAATTGAGCCTCATTATTTCAGTCATAGATGTCCAACAACATATAGAAACAAGTGAAATCAAGTTTGGGTGAAAAATCTGAAGAAACCCTGATTTTACCCAAAACCCTAATTTTGCTCCATGTGTGAGGAGATGACCAATCAAGCTTCAAAACCTCAAATCTTCTGAATGTAATGAGCAATTCTTTGAACCATGATAACTCAAATGATAATAAGAAGGTAATACTTCAAGAAATTGGCTAATCCAAGCTTCACACTCTTCAGAGGACCAAAACCCTAATTTCATCAGATGAGTGCCACAGATGAATTTCCCCCCAAATCTCTTCAAAACTTCAACTTTTGAGGAATCAATGAGACACATGAAATATCCTGAGGCATAATACATCATTGTGACTTGAAAGATTCACAGACATGAGAATTTGGAATTCCTTCAGAAGGGTATGCTAACCCAATCAACCTCCTTAACTTGTAGAGATCTTGAAAACCCAAAGAGCTTGGATCCCATCATGAGATGTGAATGCAATGCAATATGATGTTTATGATGAAACATAAGCCTAAATCAAGAGGGTAAATTTTGGGGTGCAACAATGATATGCGATGTTTATGCAATGCAATGCAATATTTCCAAGGACCTTAGGAATTTAAATTTGTTAAACAAGCACGAACAAACTTTTTTATTAGTTTCTTTCTTTTTTTCTTCCTCAAATACAAAGGATAATTTAGAAAAATGAAAAAAACAAATTCCTAATGCTCTAAGTCTCCCATGGGCGCCTCTTGGTGTTGAAGTAGCGTTGATGTTTCTCCTCGTGAAGTAGCTTGGTCAAATCTAGTACCTTCTTCTCGCTTGCATAGCATTGAGCTTCGAATGTATCCCTTTATTCTTTTATTTGAATCCAGGATCTCTTCAAGTCTTCAAAATCGGTAGGCATGTCTGGATGGAGAACGGTATAGGATTCATCACCAATAGCAACAGGTTCCATAATCACTGGTAACACGGGTGTAAATGGAATCATGAGGTTTTGAGCTCGAGCTCGCACCCATTTGAGGTAAGGTTCCCAAGGAATGGAGTTTTTGTGCCCTAAAGTCTTGGTATCTCTCTTCTTTACCATGCCCCAAGCGTGCACAAATCTTCGACGGTAGTTCTGGAGATCGTGGTTGTAGTCGAACACAATGTCTTGGAGAAGCATGTCATGTGGACCATCTCTTCGAGCATAACCAAACTGTCGTAGGGCTAGAGAAGGGTTGTAAGTGATACCTCCCCTTATGCCAAGGAGTGGTACGTTAGGGAATTCTCCACAACGCTCAATGAATGCGAAGTCCTTTTGAGAGAAAAGACACCAACGAGTATCTGAGTGAGAGAGTGACATCAGCCTTTGAGACCACTTTAATCTTTGCTCGTTCTTCATTACTGATTGAGGAAGGTGCGAAATAAACCACCTGGAAAGTAACAATATGCAACACATGAGAGTTCCTTGTCGTTTGATGGTACGAGTGTGGAGAGAATGCAGGATGTCTCCAAGTAAAGTAGGCACAAGATTGCGAGTGGGGAATATCTTGATGGCGTTCACGTCTATGAACTGATCTGGATTAGGAAATAACACCAAACCATAGATTAGTAAGGCCACAATGTCTTCGAATGCATGGAAACTCATAGCTTTGAGGAATTCTCGAGCTTTCTTTATCATAAATTTGGCGAGTAAACCCTTAACTCCGCTTCTTGTTTCCCAATTGGCTTCAATGTCTGATCGCTTTAGATGTAATGCCAATGCGATGTCTTCGTACTTCGGATATTTTTCTTAACCGGTGAATGGTATCTGATCAAGAATAGGTATCCCAAGTAGTTTAGAGAACTCTTCCAATGTAGGTACCAACTGATAATCTGGGAATGTAAAGCAATGATGTTTCGGATCGAAGAACTGGAACAAGACGTGCATCATGTCTTCTTCAAAACCGGAGATAACCAAGTCGAGCAGATAACCATGTCTTTTGATGAACTGAGCATGATCAGGAATTTCTGAAACCAATTCTTTGAGTTGAGAAGGTACACCCAAAAAGTTGATTCGGATATTCTTTCTGGAAGCCATATTCCTACAAAATAGAGCAAAGATAAATTCCTAGGTCCTTGAAATGGTTAGAAATGATATGCAATGTTATGATGTTATGATGTCATGATGTCATGTTTAAACAGATAGCAAGCACAAACAATTCACACAAAACCCCTAGGTTTAAGGCTTGCATGAGGCGTAGGTGTCTACCCTACCAAAGTTTGAGTGGGTTCATCCTGTCCTAGAATAGTAACCGGGTTCTAGGAATCTCATATCATTGATCTTTCTCGTAAGCTTTATTTCAATATGACTACCAAGTGGTCGACCGAAACATCCCGAAAGTCGGATCTTAATGAGCGTAGCATCGAGTATCAACCAACCTTAGTCTACACCAAAGTCGTCCATCTCACTACCTTCTAATGGCCAAGATGGGTCAATTAGGGTTCTAGAAGTTGAGTTAGTGCTGATGACACCACGCAGACGCCAAATACTTTCCTCAACTAGACATGAGGAGCATCGGGACATCCAAAGTGTCGCACTAACATAGCCATCATGTTGACCGTTTAGGTATACGCCTAACGGTCGCGATGATTTATTGCTAATTACCTAAGGAAACCTGGATCCGGGTGTAGGATCCCCCACAAATATAATACCCAAGCAACCCTTAAAAGTAAAGCAAACGAATCAAGCAGAAAGCAATAAAGTGATCTACGACCCTAAGGTGGAGTCTCTTTAGATTCCCCAGCAGAGTCGCCAGTTCTGTAATACGGTCGGAGAACTGACTTTGGATTGTTTTGCGTTTGATCGCAAATATTGCGGATAGTAAGAGCCGCCACCGACTTTTCTTTTATCCAATTAAGGGAAGGTGAAAAGAATAGGAAAAGACCTTCGTTAGATTATGAGTAAGGGAGGTGATTATGAAAAGGGAAGGTATTAGCACCTTTTCCATCCATAGTTATCTACGGGCTCTTAATTGCTTTAGCTCACTTTAAAATTTGCTTTCTGTGTGTATTTGAAAATGTTTTTGAAAAGGCATTTCGCTTTGACTTCGTAATGATTCACGCTGGAATGTATACGGAGTGTTCGAAAATATTTCGTTTTGGAAAAAAGTGTTTTAACTTTGTAAAAGTGTGAGGTATGAAAATGTGTTTTGATAGAGCAAGCAATTAAGAGTCTATTACCTACTCAGAACGGTCGTTTCCATGTTATTTTACTTTCCTTTAGAATAGCGTTATCCGTACCATTAGTTGGTAGGTAACCCTATTCGTTGGATGTAAAGGGACATTCAAAGGGACATTGGATGGTCATAGAAGGCAACTTGTAGGAGTATCCTAGCACATTCGAAGAGACGATCATCACTTTTCGTAGGCAACAATCGAGGGTCTAGATCATGTATTCGTAGGAAACATCGAGGGACTATGATCTTTATTTCGAAGGGACTATGATGATATATTTGTAGGCAACGGAGCTAGGATACTTCTACGTTCAAGGGACTTGACCATTTATTCGAAAGGCAACGAGAGAGAATACCCTAAGGTGGGTGCATGTGTGAAAAGAGTGTGTCAAGTTCAGATATTTTATCTTGAAATTATAAGTGATCTATGTTTGTTTTTATCTTGCCATACATGCCTAATTACTAGCAGTTTATAGCTGCAGAAAGTAAATTGCGGAAAGTAAAGTGCGGAAAGTAGACCCTACGCTATTACATGGCTTTGGGGAAGTTACATAATATAGGAGTGTGGAAAGTAAATCCTAATTGAGCTATTACATCCCATGAGCAGTTACATAATATTGAAAAAAAAGATGCAAGAAAATTAAATTAAACCATTACAACTTGGAAGCAGATACATAATAATCAGAAAAATAATCAAACTGCAAATAATAGAAAATATGTTAGTGAAAAAGATTTTTGAGTTAGGAAAAAGTTCTAGGGTTAGTAAACTTAATTAAATGAGAAAATAATTTTTTGGGAATTTTCTGGATAGGTTTTAGTAAGGAGAAAATAATTAAAAGTCAAATTTCTGATTAATTAATAATTAATTAAAATACGCATGCAAAAATATAATTTTTTATGTCAAAAATTAAATAAGTATTTTTATGACCTAAATGCAAAAAGAAATAATTTTTTTGTGATTTTTTATTGTGTTAGAAAAATATTTGAAAAGAAATTAAAGTAAATGAAGAAAAATGAAAAAAAAAGAAGGGAAAAGGGTCAGAGTGCCTCTGGATGAAGCTCTTCCAGAAGTTGGAGCTTCTAGGAAGCCTCTAGCTGACCGTGCCCAAAAGTAAACACTTATGGGGATTCTTGCGCTGGAGGTGCCCAGAAATTGGAATTTCTGGGGCTTTTCTGGCCATGTCCTCTTGAACAAACACGCGTTGCCTTGCCATCTTAGCTGAGTGGACTATCTGTTAACAACATGAAGTAAAAAGAATACAAAGGAAAAGGGGTTTCTAGGAACCATTGGACCAGAAAGCGCGCGAAGGAGGTCATCTTCTCCATTCAAATATTCAAACCTATAGCCACGGTTTCTGCTTCTGTAGCTATAGGACCTGCAAATTCATAACTCAAGCAATATGCAATATAAATTAAATGTAAAGTCATGAATCAATTGCAAATTGTTCCCTGAACATGAATATGTCCTTAGATTGGTCCAATTTTTCTTACTCTGGGAATCCCTAATTCGAGCTTAAGAACCCTAACAATGGTGGAACTCGGTTCTTGCATCAAAACTCAAATCAAACCATCCAGATAGCTAGCAAACATCATTCTAAACACAAACAAACAATCAAAATGGATTAAATATGCATGTATGATTAAAATCGATTTTGAAATAAGAGTGTGCAAACCGTGATGGTGAATTCATGTTTCTGGATGTTTGGTCGTGGGAATGGTTTGGATAGCTTCAGAAAACACCAAGGAGTTGATTGGTAACCTTTGTTTGGCTTGAATCGATCCACAACTATGGTTGCTAGTTTCTTGGAACACACAGTTTTTTTGAAGCTTGCTAGGGTTCTTTTTGGCCAAAATTTCGTCCTCTATGCATGTAGTATCATTGTGTATTAATATTGTAAGGAATTAGGTCAAGAATTGTAGAAAAAAACCATGCCATTCAATGAAAAAGATTTGATTTGGAATCAAACCAAATATTTCTTCTTTTGAGCTAATTTCAATTAAATCAATTGCCAATCATGATTATTTCGAAATAATCAGATTAAATGGCTTGCTTGGACCTCAAGAATGAGAGAAAATCCATCTTGCAATTAATTTTTGATTTTCTATCTTTTATTTTAATTAAATTGGTTTTAAATGATTAAAAATCCAAAATAAATAAAAAATAAAAGATAAATTCGTTGCCTTGGGTTTGGAGGTTCCAATTCAGCTAAGGAACATATTTGAATCAAGAAACGTTAGACCCATTTGGAAAACTTTTGATTTTCTCAAGTATTTCTCTTTGTGCACCTCCTCAAAAATGCTCAACTTGGACAAGGTGTATCTTGCCCAATTTTCAACATTTTGGGGTGTTCTTGGACTTTTTAGAAAGTTCAAGATGTCTTCTAAACAAACCTTTTGGTTTCATCTTCATTTAAGTTTCCATGCTACTGAACACTTCTTTGCAAAAAGATGACTTTTTGTTGACTTTTAAAGTGACTTGTAATGTTTTGACCCATAACTTCCAAATGAAGCATTTTCTGCCCAAGCTTGTGAGACATGAAGTTGTAGAGAATTGAATTCTCTTCAAAATGAGCTGTGGTGGAAAAATTTCTGACAAAGTATATGAAAGTTACGTTTGATCAAAGTTCTGTTGACTTTTGTCTAAGAAAGCCTAATTTAGAAACTTTGACTTTTGATCAATTCTTGGATTTTCTTGATGAATCATGGTCAACCCTTGATCAAATGATGAATATTACTTCAAAATATTTATGTTGACCAAAAAATATGAAGTTTGACTATATGTTGACCACAATTGACTTTTTATCCAATACAACTGGTTTCCAACCATCTGAGCAATTGTCTGAGCATACTTGACTTGTAAGGCTTGAAACTTGACATGAAGATTCTCTGAAGCATATAATGAGGTATGATGACTACTTGAAATGTTGGATGTCCATCTTGACTTGAGAATGGCAGTTCCCTAGTTTGGATTGATTGCTTAGGAGAGGGTTTATCTAGTCAACCCTTGTGAAATCCTTGAGTATGGACATGTGAAATGTCTTGAGAAGTGGGAGGGAAAATTTTGGGGTATAACAGGCACGCTAAGCTCCAAATTCTTCGACTTTTGGGTTACAGGTTGCGCTTAGAGTCACCAGAGGTATGCTAAGCACCAAATTCATTGACTTTTTTATGCAGGAGGTCACGCTTAGCGCCATATACCAGGTTTAGCGCGACCTGGAGCTGAAAACTTCATTTTCCTGACTTTTAAACACGAAATCCCGCATGTTATTACACACTTGAACCTTGTTTGAGATGTGTCTAATGCAGGTGTTTGTGTTGTAAATACATATGACATAATTTTCTGATCTTTGTGTTTGTGCACCCACGCGTACATTCTATTTGTCTGTTTTTTGGTCTAACTCCGTTCTTGCAGGTGTTTTTGCGCTTGTATACCCGCGTATACATACTATTTGCTTGCTTTTTGGGTCTAACTCCTTTCTTGTAGGTGTTTCGCGCTTGTATATCCACATATACATTCTATCTGCTTGCTTTCTGGGTATAACTCCCTTCTTGCTGGTGTTTTGCGCTTGTATACCCACGTATACATTCTATGGTATGCTTTTTGGGTCTAACTCCCTTCTTGCAGGTGTTTTGCGTTTATACATATACGTGTGAATTCTTTTTATCTGCCTTTTCGATCAAACTCCGTTCTTGCAGGTACACTTGATCGGAATGTGTATACACATATTCTTTGGCTTGTGCGCACATGCGTACACTCTATTGTCTGCTTGTGTGGTTTTTCTTGCAGGTACACTTGATCGGAATGTGTATACACATGTTGTTTGGCTTGTGCGCACATGCGTACACTCTATTGTCTGCTTGCGTGGTTTTTTCTTGCAGGTACACTTGATCGGAATGTGTATACACATATTCCTTGGCATGTGCGCGTATGCGCATATTCTATTTTCTGTTTGTTGGGATTTCTCCTCCCTTGTAGGTGTTATTACTTCAGATGTGTATGAACGCATATTCCGCTTTCTTTTGATACCTTGAGCGTTTCTCACCGGTTTACTTTTATTGCGTGGCTGCAGTACTTGAAGTTTTCTGGAGTATATTTATTCGCTCGCAGTGCTCTTCGGATTTGATATCTCTTTGGTAGTTTCTACACTATTTTATTGCATTCTCTTACAGCTTATCTAGATATCAGGAGAAGTAGGACTTTACAGCTTTTCTTTTGCCATGAGATGTAGGAATAGAGTCATAATGGGGCTTCCATAGTTTGAGCATGTTCAGGAACCCCTCTGGTTTATTTGAAGACCTGTTTAGGGTGCTTCTGTGTGCTATTTGTGTTTGGTTATGTTTAAAGTCCTCATACTTGCATAGACAGGCGATTCTCAATGAGTGTTTACATTTTGAGCTTGCATAGGTCAGAGTGGTTAGGCAACTCAACGTGGCACCACCAAGCAAAGTCCTGCTTTTTACATTTCCTGCTATCGAGTCATGATGATATGATGGGAACACGAAAAGGGTCAGCAATTGACCTCCACACAGTTCTAGTCCATGCCACCAAGACACGTGAACTCGTTGCTTCATTTATCGAGTCAATAATAATAAAGTGGTAAGAGTACGGTGTTCTAACTCTCCACGCATTCCTAGGTTTCACATTTACTACCGATCTCGCATTATTTGCACTTCACACTTGACAATTCATGTCATATGGTGATACCACTCAGAGGAATCAGAATGTGTTGGTTCCTGGTTGCTTCCGGCCCTTAGCTTGCTGTTGTAGGCTATGGGACATCCTCCTTTTCCTGCGCTTCTATGAAATTTGTTTGTTTGTGCATTGCTTGTGTGCCTCTTTCAAAGCACTTGATTGCTTCATCCCATTGCATCCCTTGGTTTTACAACCAAGACGGATATAGAATAACTTTCCTTAGGACCGCTCGGTTAGGATAACTCTTGATCGCGACTTTATCGCCTATTAATCGGGAGAGTACAAGTGCACATCCTATCGCGTAGTTTTAAAAGATATCGAATCCACAGGGACTATAAATCGATCTATTGTTATCCTAAGTTACTGTATATAGCTAAGGCCAATAATTCTTTTGGATGATGATTAAAAAAAAATATAAATTAAACGGATATCGGTATGTAATTCGTCTAACTTAGGGAATCAATTTTTCCGGCTTATTTCTCAAGTTGATAAAAATCCTTTTCAAAGAAACAATATTCATCTAAAAATCCTATCTCAAACTCTCGCTCTATTGAATCAGATCATGTAAATAAATCTTGACGTATGCTCTCGCTATCCCGCCGAATTTAAAAACACTTTTTGAAAATAAATAAGGTTTAATCAGTTTTAAAACGCTCTCGCAGTCTTTAAAATCAATACCTAGTATCCACTATCCAGTTTAAACCTCAAACTCTCGCTCTGTTAGTTTCTAACCTTAGTCCATTTTATTTAACCTCAAACTTTCGCTCTGTTGGTTTCTAAACCTTTTAATAAATTAAATTGGATATCTAAGTCATAAAGAATATTTTTAACAATGTAATATTATGCCAGTTTATTAGTCTTCCTAAAATGTAGCAAATGAAATTGACTTAGTGCGTAGAAACGTGGCAAGAAAATAGGAGAAGTTGGAAGATATTTGATGACGTGGCAAGTGAAGAAAGTGGGCGTTGGAGGCGTGCGCCTCAAGTATGGGGACGGGGGCCTCAAGGGCCTGAGGCGAGCGCCTCCTCTTGCTGGACTCTTTTTGGGCCTTAGTTTTGGGCCTTCACATATTTAACTTTACTTCTTCAATACCCCTCCTTTGCTATATCACCCCTATCTTCATTTCTTTGCCTTTTTACATCAATTTCTTCTCAATTTCATTTCTTTTCTCAAGCAATCTCTATTTAATCTAAATACCTGAAACATTAACGATACCAGCGTAATACAAAAATAAGACAATATAATTAAACAAAAATACTAACATTACTTATGCTAATTAAATTAAATTATGCTATATAAATTCATGTTATCAGCTCTCGAGCCTAGACATTAGGATTTACATCCTTGACATGTTGACATAGGTAGAGCTCCCCTTACATCTTCAACCATAGGTTCGATCTTTGCATGACAACATTAGGGTTAGTACTGCTAGTCTCCCTTTGTTTTGCTTATTTCTTTTGCATCCTTGCATGTAATTAAAACTAAAACTTGCTTTCTTTTTCTTTTGAAATCAAAAACACTTAATAATGGTTTGAACTCCTTTCACAAAGATAAATCAACCAACCAAGACAAACTCTTTTTCTCCTACGGGCGCATTTTCTTTTTGTGTTTAAAATCTGTTATACCCCAAAATTTGCCCTCCCACTTCTCAAGACAATTCACAGCAGAACGAATCATGGAAGAGTTACATGAAGATTCGGTACCCACTCCAGTGGACATATAATGGCTAAGAAGATTCTAAGAGCAGGTTACTATTGGTCCATCATGGAAGCTGATTGTTACCGCTATGTTTGATCTTGTCACAAATGCCAGATATACGCAGACAAAGTGCACATACCTCCAGTCCCATTAAATGTTCTGACCGCTCTGTGGCCTTTTGCAATGTGGGGCATTGACATGATTGGAGAGATCAAGCCCACCGCTTCTAATGGACATCTTTTTTATCCTTGTTGCTATTGATTACTTTACCAAATGGGTAGAAGCAGGCTCGTTCGCATCTATTACCAAGAATGTTGTGGCTCGATTCATCAAGCATAATCTTATTTGTTGGTACGACATCCCCGAAAGGATTATCATAGACAATGGTACTAATCTCAATAACAAAATGATCACCGAACTCTGCACGTAGTTCAAGATTAAGCATCACAACTCTTCTCCATATCGGCCAAAATTGAACGACGCAGTGGAAGCCGCCAACAAGAATCTCAAGAAGATCATACAGAAAATAACAATGACCTATAAGGATTGGCATGAGATGTTGCCATTTTCTCTCCATGGTTATCGCACTATAGTATGAACATCTACAGGGGCAACCCCCTTCTCTCACGTATATGGTATGGAAGTAGTCCTCACCATAGAGGTTCAGATACCCTCAACTAGAGTACTCCAGGACGCAAAGTTAGACGAAGAGGAATGGGTCCAGACTCTCCTTGACCAAATCAACTTGATCGACGAAAAACGGCTTGCATCCATCTGCCATGGACAAATATATCAAAAGCGAATGATCCGAGCATTCAATAATAAAGTCAAGCACCGAGTCTACCAAGTCGGTGATCTAGTAGTCAAGCGCATCATTCTTCCACAAGGTGACCCCAAGGGAAAATGGACTCCCACCTATGAGGGACCATAAGTAGTCAAAGCAGTATTCTCCTGAGGAGGTATGATACTAAGCACTATGGATGAAGAAGACTTCCCACACCCTGTGAATGCAGAGAAACTGAAAAATACTACGCATAAACGAGACCCGCTAGCTTGACTAGCCTAGGCAAAAATAAGGGCATCCTGGAAAACCAAAAAGGTTCGGGCAAAATTTAAGGATATATATACAAAAACATACACCCAGCAAGTCGAAAACCTACAAAGGAGACTTGGGCAAAAAAGGGTATCCCGGTAGACTGAAAACCCGAAAGGGCGGTCTAGGCAAAAGTTAGGGATTTAAGTGTACGACTATGTCTCGTCCAGATCACTTACTTACAGACTACACTACTATCAGCTTCAAGATCTGAATGGCGCAAATCAGTCCAATCAATTTCTTCTGACAGCAAGGAGATGAGATAGTCGAAAATATATGAGCAATAACATAGTTGAAACTCGACAGGATTGTTTCCACATAGCTTTTTACTATTTTGGGAATTTCCTCTTACTAGGATATTTGTTTCTTGTATACAAACTTCCTGACTATAGGCCTTTTTTCAAATTTAATGCAAATTCCTCTTTTCCAGTTCCAATTTTATTGTTTTGTTTGCATAAAGTCCAATGATTTCTTTGAATGATTATATGCATCTGACGATAAATATCTATTCACAAACATATGAAAAGCGAACAGAAACAGTACTTACTCCAGGCTCTAGGAATTGAGATGATGACTAAAGTCACCAATACATCCCCATAGAGTCACTCTCACACAGAGTCACTTCCACAGGATCATCTCTACAATCCCCACAGAGCCATCGCTCTCCATACAAAGACAAATCTTCTCCAACGAAGTACAACTTTATCACGTTAGTCCCCGAGCAGTGATCCTATCAATTTCATCATGTTAGTCCCCGAGCAGTGATCCTATGAATTTCATCATGTTAGTCCCCGAGCAGTGATCCTATCAGCTTCATCAGCTTCAACATCATCACGTTAGTCCCCGAGTAGTGATCCTATCAGCTTCATTAGCTTCAACATTATCACGTTAGTCCCCGAGCAGTGATCCTATCAACTTCAACTTCATCATGTCAGTCCCCGAGCAGTGTGTCATACCCAAAATTTACCCTCTTACTTCTCAAAATATTTCATATATCCATACTCAAAGATTCCTCAAGGGTTGATCAGACAAATCCTCTCCTAGACAATCAACCCAAACTAGGGTTTGGCCATTCTCAGATCTAGATGGACTTCCAACATCTCCAATGGCCATCATGCCTCCTCATATGCCTCAAAGAATCTCCATGTCAAGTTTCAAGCCTCACAAGTCAAATTTCCTCAAACAATTGCTCAGATGGTTGAAAATCAGTTGTATTGGACAAAAAGTCAACTATGGTCAACATACAGTCAAACTTCATGGTTTTTGAAGTCACATTCATCATTTGATCAAGGGTTGATCATGATTCATCAAGAAAACTCAAGATTTGCTCAAAAGTCAAACTTTCCAAATTAGGGTTTTTCAAGGAAAAGTCAACTGAACTTTGACTGAGCATAACTTCTTCATACTTTCTCAAAATTTTTTCCACCACCTCTCATTTTTAAGAGAATTCAATTCTCTACAACTTCATGTCTCACAAGAATTTTCAAAAAATGCTTCATTTTGAAGATATGGATCAAAACATTACAGGTCCTTTTCAAAGTCAACAAAAAGTCATTTTTTTTGTATTGAAGGTTTATTGAGCATGGAAACTCCAATTGAGATGAAACCAAAGAGATTTTTTATAGGACACCTAGAGATTTCTAAAAAGTCCAAGAACACTAAAAAATGTGGAAAATTGAGCAAAATACACCTTATACAAGTTGGGCATTTTTGGACAATTGCACAAAGAGAGATATTTGTCAAAATCCAATTTTTTCCAAATGGGCCTATAATTTTATGATCCAAACTTGATCATAATATTATTTATGACCTATTGATGCCTCTCCACGACCACATTCTATTTTTTTGATTTATTTTTGAATTTAAAAACATTTAATTCAAATTTAAATTATATAAAATATGAAAACAAGGTATATTTTCAAATGGATTGGATTTTTATCAAACTTGAGGTCCAAGATAGCCCACACAACTTGCCAATTTCGTGCTAGCTCGTACATGGAAGGGAAAATCAAATTTTCAAAAGATTTGATTTTATTTGAAAGGAAATTATTTTTGCATTCAAGAGGAGATCTTTTTTCATTCTTTTTACTCTCATTCCTCACTCTATAAATACTGATCACATTGCACAAGACCAAGGACGAAACCCTAGCCCTTGGAGCAACCCTTATTTTTCTCAAAATTTTTCCAAAGTTGTGAAATTCGAATTCTTGTTCCAGCCACTTTCAGCCTCTCTCATCCATTCCATTGTGTTCCTGAGGTAATTTGGAGTAAGTATACATCATTACTTATGGTTGAAACAACCTGAGTCGAGCCATACATGATCATACATATTCATATTTTTCTTGAATTTGCATTTTTACTATCTGTGTGTTTTAATCGAAACTAACCGTTTTAATGTGATCATGAGACATCATAGATGTGATCTGGGCCATCGTTCTCAAGCTTGAACGTCCAGAACTCGATTTGCCATGTTTAGGGTTTGAAAATTGTTGAGCTTCGAACTGGATGCTACGGGCGTTTTCAATCAAAACTAACACCACCATTGAACTCGCAGCCATCGAGTTAGGGGGGTAGGGTACCTCTTGCCTTTTTATTTTGCTTATTTTTGCAGGTTTGAAATTTGCTTGGTCGGAGAAGATGACCGGAGCTCCGCGTCGTTGATCGAGACTCGACGTGAGCATGCGTGGCAAAAGCGAGCGATCTAATTCGTCTATCCATTCAACCTGGACCCCACGCGGCTGACTGTGCGTTGAACTTCAAATCCATGACACGTATTCGCTTATAATCCAATCTTTCCATTTTCCAAACACCAAATGCACTTTGGCTCAAAGGGCAAGCGTGTAGATTCTCTCGAGGTCTCAGTTCGAATCCTGGCAAGACCTTTCTTTTTTGCTCTTTTGAAAAACTAACATATTTTTCTATTTTCTCCTAATATTTTTATCTAATTTAATTTATCTTCAATATTTTTTATCATGCATCTAAAAAACTCCAAAAATATTTCTTTTTTGCATTATTATCAGAAAAATACTTATTTAATTTTTAGCATTAAAATTATTATTTTTGCATGCATATTTAATTTAATTATTGATTAATAATTTAAATGACTTTTAATTGTTTTTAAATTATCAAATCAATCCAGAAAATTACCAAAAATTTAGCTTATCATATTAATGTCATTACTAACATAAAACCTTTTTCCTCATTCAAAAATATTTCTTTTTACTAACATTTTCTTCTTATGCAATTTCTCTTGTTTTCTGATTATGTATCTGTTCACAGGTTGTAGCGTTTCGGACAATTTTTCTTGCTTTTCTTTTCCAATTATGTAACTGCCTATGGGATGTAATAGTTTAAATAGGACTTTTATTTTCCGCACTCCTATTATGTAACTGCCCCAAAGCCCTGTAATAGCGTAGGACTTTATCTTTCCGTATTTTACATTTCCGCAATTTACTTTCTGCACCCTATAAACTGCTAGTAATTAGGCGTGTAGGTCAAGATAAAATTGGACAAAGATCACTAATAATTTCAAGATAAGATATCTGAAATCAACACACTCTTTTCACACATGCACCCTTAGGGTAATTCTCTCTCGTTGCCTTAATGAATACAAATGGTCAAGTCCCTCAAACGTAGAGGTATTCAAGCACCGTTGCCTTCAAAACAAATCATCATAGTCCCTTCGATACAAAGATAATAGACCCACGACGTCGCCTATGAATACATGATCTTGACCCTCGATTGTCTTCTACGAAAAGTGATGATAGTCCCTTCGAATATGCTAGGATACTTCCTACAAGTTGCCTTCTATGACCATCCGATGTCCCTTCGAATGTCCCTTCTACATCCAATGAATAAGGTTACCTACCAACTAATGGTATGGATAACACTATTCTAAAGGAAAGTAAAATAACACGAAAACGACCAATTCTGAGTAGGTAATAAGACTTTTAGTTGCTTGCTCTATCAAATATTTTTCACACCTCACACTTTTTGTCAAAGTTCAAACTCTTTTCAAAACGAAACATTTCCGAACACTTTGTATACATTCCTACATGAATCATTACAAAGTCAAAGCGAAATGCCTTTTCAAAACATTTTTGTCAAACACACGAAAAGCACATTTTAAAGTGATCTAAGAGCAACTAAGAGCCGTAGATAACTACGATGGAAAGGGGTGCTAGTACCTTCCCTTTTCATAACCTTCTCCCTTACTCAGAATCTAACGAAGGTCTTTTCCTATTCTTTTCACCTTCCCTTAATTGGATAAAAGAAAAGTCGGTGGCGACTCTTGCTATCCGCACATTTGCGATACAAAATTCTCAAAGTCAGTTCATCGTATTACACAGTGATCATATCAGACTTATCTACATTCCTAAGTTATCACGTTACATTGGTCCCCGAGTAGTAACACATCAACCAATTACATCATTCTCCAAGTAGTAACAAGTTATGCCATATCACATCGCCCTAGCAAGGTCTATACATCCTTAGTTGAGTATCTCTCAATGATTATCATTCCCCAATAAAGAATATCCGTAATCGAAACTTGGTCGATAGTGCATCGGAGGAATTTACATCTCTTATTCCCCGCCAGGTTTTCAACAACTTCATCCCCAAGCGGAAATAAAAAATCTCCAGCAGAATGTTCCTATTTTATTCAAGATGGATATGTTTTGAAATACCACAACATCTACATTCATACATTATTCATAACATTGTCATATACACGCATGCATCATAATCTGCATAGGACTAACCATATCCTGTCAAGATTTATATCCGAATTAAGATCCGAATTAAGACGGAAGAACTATCTGAACGACCATGCAAATTATTTCCAAACAACGGAACATGGATTAACAACCGAAACAAGACGGGAAAACTATCTGCATCCTGACAACTATTCATCTCAGAAATAGCCAAGACAAAGGTTCATTCTAAATCTCTCTTATTATCAACCACTCTGGATGGCATCTTTAAAGCCCCTCTCCGACTACACATCTTCATCTCTCCCGATGGCATCTTTAAGCCAATCTCCGATATTTCGCTTATCCAAAAGACAAATACAGAGTATGGCATACGACTCACTCTCCATCATCAGCTTCTCCAAATGGCATCTATAAGCCCATTCCAACGCATTGTCAACTGACGATCCCATTCCATGCAACAGCGAGTGCAAATTTTCAGGTGTACTTGAGTGTTCAATCATCTTCTACCTTCAGGCCACGAAAGGTAAGCATACCAATCTAACCCTTCCGATATAAGAAGATTGAATAGGGGCAACTGTTATACCCCAAAATTTGCCCTCCCACTTCTCAAGACAATTTACAACTCCATACTCAAGGATTTCACAAGGGTTGACCAGACAAACCCTCTTCTAAGCAATCAATCCAAACTAGGGTTTTGCTCCTCTCAAGTCAAAATGGATTTCCAATGATTAAAGTGGTCATCATCCCTCATCATATGTTTTAAGGGATCACTATTGAAATTCCTGGCAGCAGATACTTGATGTCACAGAGAATGTTATGATACAGTATCTGACACTATGCTAGCAATTCACACAGTAAATACAGAAAGCAGTAAATAACACAATAAGTTGTTCACCCAAGTTCGGTTCAACAAACCTACATCTGGGGGCTACCAAGCAAGGGAGAAAGTTCACTATTAGCAGTATCAATTCGAAGACCCTACAGCCAACACACCAGTTGATAGCCTTCTCACTTAATCACTACCCAATGACCCTTTTACCTAAGTCCTACTTAGATATGAGTTCCTACTCACTCCCCCTCAATCACAGCAGTGATATCAACCTATTGACTAATTGAATTGTGAAGACACACTTCAATAAAATATCTTGATCTTGCTTCACAGCTTCAATCAAGAGACAAACACTCGTGCTTTAAAGCTTTGAGTGATAAACTACCCTTACAGCAAATCCTAGTCCAATTCACTTATCAATTGATAGTTGCTTGGCTCACAAGAGAAACTAGAATTACACAATACCAACTGTTACAAATCCTAACAGTACACAAATAACAGCCTGCTATATCTTCAATAAATTCCAGAGGCGCTGCATAGTTGTAAGGGTTCTTTTCCTTTTATAGAAGCAGTCCTGAAACTTCAGTTTTGGGCTTCCATAAAGACAGCTAGGGTTCACTTAATTTATTCCTAAAAACATGGTCTTTTCAACAACCAATTTAGGTTTAATTAAGTTTAACCTAGCAGCCACGTGAGCATGCTTTCTAATAATAGAAAAACAATATTTAGCAAACAACAAACTTCGAAAAATCTCAGAACAAACAGATTCTCAATGAATGTCATATCGAATGTCATAACATCCGTTATGACATCACTGTTTTCTAATTTCCAAAGACACTTTAGCTTCCAGCCTCGAGTCTTTTAACATCCTTAGCAGGTAGGATTTATCTTCAATCTCGAATGTCATGACATCCATCATGACATTGCTAAAGCCTAGTTTTACCAAACATAATGCCAACTTAAAAACACTAACAACTATGTCAAGTTTCAAGCCTTACAAGTCAAATTTGCTCATCCAATTGCTCAGATGGTTGAAAATCAACTGTATTGGACAAAAAGTTAATTGTGGTCAACATACAGTCAAACTCCATGATTTTTGGTCAAACATCAATATGTTGAATTAGTATTCATCATTTGATCAAGGTTTGATCATGATTCCTCAAGAAAAGTCATGATCTGATCAAAAGTCAAAGTTTCTAAATTAGGGCTTTTTAGATAAAAGTCAACAGAACTTTGACCAAGGATAAATTTTACATACTTTATCAGAAAGTTTTCCATCAATGCTCATTTTAAAGGGAATTCAATTCTCTATAACTTTATGTCTCACAAGCTTTGACTAGAAATGCTTCATTTCGAAGTTATGGATCAAAACATTACAGGTCCTATTAAAAAGACAACAAAAAGCCATCTTTTTGCAAAGAAGTGTTCATAAGCATGGAAACTTCAATGAAGGTGAAACCAAAAGGAGTGTTTAGAGTACATCTTGAGCTTTCTAAAAAGTCCAAGAACACCCAAAAATGTTGAAAATTGAGCAAGATACAAATTGTACAAGTTGAGCATTTTTGTGGAGGTGCACAAAGGAAAATACCTAGCAAATGCAAATATTTTCCAAATAGGCTTAAGTTTTCATGATCCAAACTTGATCTTGACATTATCCATGACATCTATACTCCTTTACACGCCTATTATCTTTTTTTATTTATTTATTTTTGAATTAAATGACTTAAATTCAAATTTAATTAAATAAAATACAAAGGTAATTGATAATACAAGTTGGACTTGTTGCTACTTGTCTGTAGGGACCAAGGAAGCCCATAAAAGGTTGTCAAATTCTGCATGAAGAGAAAAGGCAAGAAAAGCTATTTTGAGAAAGATTTGATAAAATTCTCAAGGAAATATTTTGGCATTCAAAGTAATATATTCCCTCATTATTTCGATCAAATCTCTTGCTCTATATATACTACAAGATCGAGCATAGCACACAAAACCCTAGCCTCAAGAAGCAACCCTAATTCTCCAAAATTTTCATAAAAATTCCAAATTTAGATTCCACATTCCAACCGGTTTCATGTACTTCCAAGCATTGATTCTTGCTCCTGAGGTATAGTAGTGTAAGAATGGATCATTATCCATGGCCTAAGCACCCTGAATCATACATATCATGAGCCTCGATTGCACCATACTTGTAAATTTCGTGTTTTTAATTTTGTTGTGTTTTAATTCAAACTAACATCACTAACGTTTTCCAATAGCAATCATGAGGTTTGAATTGCCATGGTTAGTGTAGTTCGAGCTATCCTTTTTGAAACTCATTATACAGGCATTTTCAGGCCAAAACGATGGCACCATTGAACTCGCAGGGGTCGAATTAGGGGGATAGGGTTCTATTTTTGCTTTGATTTTGTCTATTTTGCAGGATCGACCGTCATGGCAATCGGAGAAGACGATCGAAGCGTTGACTCTGGCGTCTCTATGTTCTTTGACCTCCGGCGTGCAGGTGTGGCGTGTATGCATGTTGTGATTGGCTCATTCATTAAAATCGGGCCCCACATTTGACTTGTTTGGAAAAGCAAACAAAACACGTTATCACTTATAATCCTATGGTTGTATTTCCAGAACAACTAAACATCCTAGCTCAGTTGGCAGTGCATGGGTATACCTAGGGGGTCCTGGGTTCGATCCCTGGTGACCCCCCTTCTTTTTTCTCACTTTTCACTTTTCTTATTCTTTCTTATTTTTTCTTAATTTTCACTTAATTTTCTTTTCAAATTAATTTAACTATTTTCAAAAATCACAAAAAAACATTTTAATTTCAAAATTAGGTTAGTTAAATAGTTAAATAATTTTTGACATAAAAATAATTTATTTTTCTCATGATTTAAATTATTTTTCATAATTAATTAATAATTAACTTAAAACTAGGTTTTTATACATTAATATGAATCCAAAAAATATCAAAAAATATTTTTCCTTTGCAATTAGGGTTTTAGATATTTCCTTTTATTGTTAGACATTTCTTTGTAATTTATTTCTTTTATTTTGCATTTAAATATTAGAATTCGATGTATACGTCGCAAGGATATTTTTGTAATAGCGTAGGATTTATTTTCCGCACTTCTTATTATGTAACTGTCCCAAAGTCATGTAATAGCGTAGGACCTTTACTTTCCCGCACTTTACATTTCCGCAATTTACTTTCTGCACATATTAACTGCTAGTAATTAGGCGTGTATGGCAAGATTAACGCAATTTACGTCGCAAGGATATTTTTGTAATAGCGTAGGATTTATTTTCCGCCTTTACTTTCCGCACTCCTTATTATGTAATTGTCCCAAAGCCATGTAATAGCGTAGGACATTTACTTTCCCGCACTTTACATTTATGCAATTTACTTTCTGCACATATTAACTGCTAGTAATTAAGCGTGTATGGCAAGATTAACTCAATCAATCTAGATCACTAATAATCAAGATAAAATATCTGAACATAACCCACTCTTCACACATGCACCCACCTTAGGGTATCCTCTCTCGTTGCCTTTCGAATAATGATCATGTCCCTCGAACGTAGCGATATCTTATCTAAGACGCTTACAAACATATCATCATAGTCCCTTCGATATAAAGATCATAGTCCCTCGATGACCCTCGATGTTGCCTACGAATATATGATCTAGTCCCTCGATTGTTGCCTACGAAAAGTGATGATCGTCCCTACAAATATGTTAAGGTATCCCTACATGTTGCCTTCTATAACCACCCGATGTCCCTTCGAATGTCCTTTTACATCCAACGAATGATATTACCTGCCAACTAATGGTATGGATAGCCTTATTTTAAAGGAAAGCAAAATAATATGGAAACGACCATTCTGAGTAGGTAATAAGTCTCCTTTGCTTGCTCCGATCAATTCAAAATACTTTTTACACCTCACACTTTTCAAAAACTTCTCAAAACACTTTGTATACATTCCAACGTGAATCATTACAAAGTCTTTTCCAAAATAAAACATTTCCAAACACTTCGTATACATTCCAGCGAGAATCATTACGAAGTCAAAGTGAAATGCCTTTTTGTCGCACCCCAAAATTTACCCTCCTAAGCTCAGGGTTTCATCTTCAGGAAACGACTTTTGAGTTTGTGTTTATGAGGAGTAATCATGAGACATCCCTTATTCAAGGAATACATTCTTTTGAATTTCGTCAGCGCACAGGATCAAGACTTTATTCCCTTGTATTTCTCATAAGATCATTGCATCACTAACAATTTCAGAACAGGATAAATCGTGCGTGTGCTCCTAAAGTCAAAATTAGGATTTTATCATCTGCTCAAGATAGGATCAATTAGGGTTTGACTCTCCACTCACTTCAATTGATCTATCTTAGTAAATCATCAACATTTGATTTTCAAATTCCCAACTTTTTCTCATGACCTACGTTGAATCGACTAATTAGGGTTTTGATCGAAGATAGTGAATCATTGACTTTCTGCTCAATGGATGACCTATTTGCTTAAAATATTGATCTTAACATCCTCTATGCAACATCTTGACCTAATTTCTTGGTTCAAAACATTGCAAAATCCATGTTTCTTCATCAGACAAATTCTGAACCATCTGATGAAAATTCATCTGCTCAAAAAAGTCAAACTTTGACTTTTGGTCAACTTTTTCAAATCCAAACTTTTTCAATCATAAAAAAAATTCAAGTAATCCATCATGATCATAAAAAATCAAGAAATATGAAAAAGTCAACAAAAAGTCAAGATTTGAATTTTTTCTAACACAGAAAATTTTCTAGTGTTAGAAACATGGTTTTTCCTTACTTTCAGTGACATTTTTCACCTAGATCCATTTTGATTCAAGAAAAAATCAAAACTTAAAAGTTGTAGGTATTGTTACAAGCTTTCTAAAAAGTCCAAGAACTTGCAAAAACACTTTGTATAGCTATGGTTTTGATTTTGAAACATAGAGCTCCAAAACCATGGATTTTCAAAATTATGCATCAAAGTTACAAGTTATTTTGCAACTTTCTCCCTTCTAGAAGCCTTGTCACCAAATGAGATAGGATTTTAGAGAAAAAATCTGATGGAAATGGCTAGGAAAGGATAGAAACACTTGAGTTTTCTAAAGCAATGATTACAAGATTCCATTTGCATTTAATGAAGGAATATTCCTTTCTTAAGCTTTAAGCTCCAAGTTCAAGCTCTAAGATTATCTTGCCTTGCCATTTCAGAATTCCTTGCCTATAAATAGGAGTTCTGTTTCATGCAAAAACTACACAAAAACAGCTATCATAATCCAAGCTTTCCTTCTTTCTTTCTTAAATTCCAAGTTTCAAAAGTTCAAAGAGGGAAATTTTGCAATCTTCAAACCTGGCAAAATCTGAGCAAACTTAAGTTTATAACATGTTCTAAACATCATTTAGAAGTAGTTTAAAACTTAAAACCACCATAAAACAAGCTAAAAAATAGTTTTCTACATAAAATTCCATTTGTGCAAGTTTTGAGCCAAAACTGCCAAACTAGAAAACTACTCGTGCTAGCCTTGATTTCTCACTTCAAACACATCCTATACAACATATAGAGACTGTCCATACACTTAAACAAGTTCTGGAACAACTCCATCACCATCTTCCATTTTCAAACTAGCAACTTGCAACTTGACTTGGTCAGAAAGTTCCAGCCACTTTCAGAACAAACTAAGAGTAGGAACACACTCAGTGAGGTTCAGGGAAGCTAAAACAATCCTTATTTTGCATCGAAGTTGCTCACTGAATCGGTATTTCATACCAAGAGGTGAGTTTTTCAAACTTTGATACCTCCATTCATTCGTTTCTAGCTTTAAAATTGAAAAGGAAAATGTAGATATTCAATCAGTAAATCTATCTGGATCCTTAATTTAAACTAAAATAAACTGTGTTTAAAGAATTAATCATTTTTCCAGTTAGGGTTTAAATTGGGATTGTTAAAATTCGTGTTCATCTTTGATTAATAATTTTAACAAGATACATGTTCAAAATCGTCATGAAAATCTAGACAAAATGGTATTTTGAACCTTTAAAATTGATCAAGAAATGAAGAATTTCGAATCACTCATGGCCATGGTGTTACGCTACCGTGATGAAGAAGATGAAGTTAATTTTCAATTTCTGAAGCAGGACTTAAAATATATATTTATAGTTTAAGTTAAAATAATGGATGTATAGCCACCCTAGTGGTAAAGCCAGCACGCCTTAACACTTTCCTTCGCCTCAAGGTCCAGGGTTCGAATCCCCCTGAAACCTTTTTTTAACAAAGGAAACACAAGCTTCAAGCTTGTTTTCTAGAAGTCCTTCAAGCTCAGCCTGTAGTGCTTCCAAGCTTCTACTCCTAGAAGCTCTCCATTTTCACTCACTTCGTAGTACTTCTAGTACTTCTATCTCAGAAGTCCCAAACTTCTAATGCTTATATCCCGCAAGCCTTCTCAACACGCCTGCAAGCCAACACGCTCTAGAAGCACCATGCAAGCCTTCTCACGCCCTGGTTGCAAGCAAAAGCGCTCCGAAGCAAGCCTCACACGCTCCGAAGCCAAGCCTTCTAACCCTTCCAGTAGACAACTTCGAACCCTTTAGAAGTGCAACTTTGGACATTTTTAAAACTTCTTTTTTAAAACTCCTTCTAAGCAAGGTAATTAAATGACAAGTCAAGCAAATGGCTCATTGGAAAATCTTCACTTCTAAGCCAAAATTCCAAGGTTCAAACCTCCTTCGGACCAAAAATTCTTTTTTTATCACTAATTTCTCAAGTTTATAGCAAACTTAAGCATTTTCAAAAACTAATCAAAACTTCTCATTTTGAGATGATTTTTTGTACACTTGTCATTTAATATTTTATGATTATGTCAAAAAATTAAAAAAATATTTTCTTTTTGATTTTATTTTTAATAAGTTAAAAAATGGGACATTTTAAGTATTTTTTACTTTTCAAAAAAATTTTCTTTCCAATTTTCAAACTTAAATCTTTTCAAAACTTCTTGTGAATAGCCTTCACTTTTCAAAATCATTTTCAAAACCTCCTAAAAAAAACTTTCATAATTAAATTTCTAAACCTCGATCCAACATCGCGATTCTTTTCAAAATATTTCCATAAATAAATATTCTACTTCTCTCTCCTCCCAAATATATGGTAGTCAGTCATGTATCGACCCTCGACTGTATGTTTGGCTTCTTAAATGAATCTAATTAACGTGAACCTTATTTCACCTCACCTTTTCTCAACAAACTTTTTGGGTAGAAAAAGATGATTAGGATGTTTCTGTCCACTCATCCGAGTATTTGGGGCATTAGTTGTTGAACGCTTATGGTCCAATACTCGTCTCCCACATAAAAATAACTCAACTCACTCAAACTCTTTTATCGCTCATATGCGATCATCAAACTCTTTTCTTACAAAGAGTGTGCCATAGTCGTTTCAAACACGAACGAGGAATTAAGCTTTTCAAACAAACTAAACAAGTCCAAGTTCAAGCATTTGAAATGTCTAATGCACGATTTTTCTTATAAAATCAAAACAACAAATTCAAATATTTTTGAGAGGAACTACAAAGTTTTGACTTTCCCATTGCACAAGGGAATACATAGGCACACGGTTTGAAACCGTACAAACTCAAAATAATAATAAATAAACCCCGTTTCTTTTATTTCTCGATCATAACTTAAATTAGCAATTTAACATACAAACACTTAGCACTAAACGGGTCCCATCGAGTACGATGGATGTAAGGGGTGCTAATACCTTCCCATTGCATAACCGACTCCCGAATTCACATCTTTTGGTCACATAGACCGCCTTATCCAAATTCTGTGGGTTTTATCTATATTTCCCCGTTCTTTTTAGAACAAATAAAATTAGGTGGCGACTTCATTTTTTTTAAAACAACCGATGAAAAAAACCAGTCATCACAGCTGGCGACTTCATTTGGGACATCCAAGTGGAAAATTCCCATCTAAGTGTGTCAACCCTAGTTTAGTTCTTCGTATGTGTGTTTATTATCACTTTCTTTTATCACTCTATTTTATGGTTATGATTTAGTTGTTGATTTTCTGCTGCTTTAATTATTACCTTGTTAATATATTATCTTGTGTGGGAATGATGGAGGGGTTTATAGGAAAAGCCCACTACCAAGGCTATAGAACACATAAATTAGAGTGGTTGCGTAGTATTGATTTGCTAGACAGAAATATCTTGTAAGTTGGTGCGAAGATCACACCTAGGGGAGGTTCTTTCGAAGACATTTTTGCTGATTGCAAGTTGTTTTTGCATTGGCAATAATGTTGTTAGAATGAATTATTTCCCTAGTTTTGACCTTTAAGGAAACCTAACCTTTGGGCTTTAAGAATGCTCAAATGAGACGTTCTTGGATATATCATTTAAATCACAAATTTATTTGCGTTGAAAATGATATACCCAAGTTGGGATCAATGATTTTGAGTACCCCGTTCATATCCTGGTATCGAGGGTTACGTTTGTTAGATCGTTAGACCGCTTTGTCTATTCGGATACGTAACTCTCCCTCAAACCAAATTCTCCCGAAAAATATTGTAGCATTGCAAGTATCAATTGCGATGCACTTCAATATTAGAATTTGTGTTTGTTGTATCAAACCCTAAGAGCTATCCTGGGGAATCGTGGTAGACATCAAAATATACCCGCCGTCCTAAAAAAAACTTTCACGTGTTAATGTTGCATCACATTGCATTGCATCCATCATGCATAAATTAATCATCAACATTTATTTGTTCCATTTTTCCTAAGGACTTGGTTCGCGTAAGCAAACAGTTAACAAATGGATGACAAAAGGAATACCAATCCAATCAAGGTCAAGATGCCAAAGTTGGAGGTTTTGTTACGTTTGAAGGAAAGGTCAAGAAGGATGATATGACCACTTTCACCGTAAGATATGGTCACATCCCAAGCTTTGGATACAAATGTTGACGACGTTCCATGGTTTCTTTGTACCAGTACTATGACTCTCCGCTCCGATGTTTCACTTTTCAAGACTTTCAATTGACCCCAACCATTTAAGAGTTTGAGATTTTTCTAGGATGGCCTTTGAAAGGTGGCATCCCCTTCACCAGCTTAGGAGAAAGAGTAACAGACGTGTTAGCAAGTGTTGTATCTTTCGGTCAGAGAGGTTGCACCTATGTGTAAGGCTAAAGGGATTCTCCGAAAGGCATTGGAAAGTAAGGCGAAGGAATTGATAGAATCAAACAATACAAATGCCTTTTATGCTGTTCTTGCTCTACTCATTTTTGGAATCGTTATGTTTCCTAGTGGGGAAGAAGAATTCTTGGAAGATTATGTTGTTAATGTGTTTGTTTCAAGGAAGAATCCTGTTCCAGCTCTTGTGGCAGATGTTCTTTATCACCTTCATATAAGGCATGAGAAGAAGAGATGTGTGGTTCTATGTTGCACTCCTTTATTGTACTCCTGGTTTTTGTCTCACTTACCAACTAAGGGCCCATGGTACGATGTATTGAAAGATTTGTCATGGTATCAGACATTAGCTTGCCTCACTTCAGATGCTGTGGTGTGGTACTTACCAAATTGGAATGTAGGAGAAGTTATTACTAACTGTGGAGATTTTCCTAATGTCCCGCTAATGGGATATCAAGGCTGTATTAATTACAACCCTAGGTTGGCGTTAAGACAGTTGGGTTATCCTTTGCAGACTGAGCCCAATGATGCAGTATTAGAGGAACTCCTCTTGGAAGACTTTGGGAAAGAAAATCCTCAATTGTTAAGACAAATCGAGGTGCTTGGACTCGAATCCATAGGAAAGGAAGAGAGTTAGGAAAAGAGATTATGTAGCAAAAGAACCCTATAAGGGTAATTGGTAGGGTCAAAGAGGTCAAACTTCCAGTACACTCCGGTGGTTCCGTCAAGGTTCCAGAGCCAAGTCACTCATGTCTCTATTGAGGAGTTCAACAAGCTCAAGCTCACAATTACAAAAATGAGGGCTGAAGAGGGGCGTCAATAAGAAATCCTTACTCGTGTTGCTCGAGAAAGGGATGATTTGATGCAAAGCCTCAAGGAAAGAGATGATGAGCTTTTAAAGAGTCAAGAGTGTAAAGAAAGAAAGGAAAGCAAAGTTCCGTGTGAAAGATAACTGATGCACCAACTTTGAGTTAAGTAAATTCAATCGTAGGTTGGATGAAGTGAACAACAAAGAGGGCAAGCTTACGTAGATAAAGAACAAGCTATCAAGGAAAAGTTCGATCCGAAGACAACTCTTACCACAAAGATTCAAGAATTGGATACTATAAGAGACCTTGTAGCCCGATGGGAGGCATCATATGGGGAATTGGAAGTCTAGTGCGAGGGATGGCAGGAAGAAGCCCGACGTCAGAATGAACTTTGGGTGAATATAGGAGAAACCATTTTCAACTTAGAAGAACAAAACAAGAGTTTGTATGACAATTACTCAGGCTTGGTGGAATTCTATAGACAACTAATGGTGGAGGTCCCATGGAGGCTTCAATCAACTATCGAAGATCTAGAGAAAGACCGAGTGCCTCCGGCGGTAGAGTACTTCATTCATCTTTGCAAACACATGGTGGAACGATTCAGAAAGGAGATAAGAGAGTTCAAGCCCCAAAGAGGACATCATATCTGATCTTTTGTTACCTTTATGTAGTTTTCAGCTTCATTGTATCTGTTAAACTAAGCAGGCCTGCGAGTCTTGCTCTTTACTTTCTCTACAAAAACTGATGTTTGTATTCAACTTTTATGAAGAAGCTGATTATCCATTTGTTGTGCTGATTGCTTACAAGTGAATGAGTCCGATAAAGATCCTTGGGAATGGGAACACAATCATAAGCATTTTGCATTAATCATACATAATCATGCATCTTATTAAAAAGAGAACGCCAAGCTCATTATGTTTTCTCTCATCCAAGATTCAAGCTGACTACCCGACACCCGTACGGAACCAGGGCTAACACAAAGAAAGCAATGGATCAGTATGAAACTAGACAGGCTTCCATGCAAGACGACATCAATACCGTGAAGTCCAAGATGGACCAGTTGATGGAGATGTTGACTGCTCAACATATAAAGGAAGAAGAGTGAGCTGCTGCTGCTACTGCCGTTGCTGCTGCTACCGCCGGAATGCAAGCACCCTTCGAGGTAGTGGCAATGCCCCAGGAATGCAAGCACCTAATCCGTTACTCTATGGGATGCCTGCTGACTTCTTCAATGGAGCTGACAACCAAGGTAATACTGCCGCAGTGCATGTTGCTACCCAAACTATGGGAAATGATGAGCAAGAACCGGGGGAGGATGAGCAAGAAAATATCTAGTCTACGACTCCTCAAGCTGAGGAGGACCAACAAGACGGTTATATGAGACAGTTTTATCAAAACGTTGCACCTGTGGGCAATCCAACTCCTTTTCAAGATATGGCCGCCCAGAAGATGTGCAAAGAGCTAGCTGAGCAAGTGAAGGAACTGAGAGGGAAAAATGTTGTTGGCATGAGTGCTATAGACATGTGTCTTGTGCCTGATGTTTTTATTCCACCAAAATTCAAAGTGCCTGACTTTGAAAAGTATAAGGGAGTGAGTTGTCCGGATACCCATTTGAGGATGTATTGTCGCAAGATGGAAGCACATGTTAAAAATAGCAAATTGATGGTTCCTTGTTTTCAAGATAGTCTCTCAGGGGAATCTCTTGACTGGTATATGCAGTTAGAGAAGTCGAATATTGTAATACGGTGAACTGACTTTGTAGGATTTTTGTATCCAAATGTGCGGATAGCAAGAGTCGCCACCGACTTTTATTTTTATCCAATTAAGGGAAGGTAAAAGTAACAGAAAAAGACCTTCGTTAGATTCTGAGTTCGGGAGAATGGTTATGAAAAGGGAAGGTATTAGCACCCCTTTCCATCCGTAGTTATCTACGGGCTCTTAGTTGCTCTAGATCACTTTTTAAAATTGCTTTCTGTGTGTTTGACAAAAATGTTTTGAAAAGGCATTTCGCTTTGACTTTGTAATGACTCATGTAGGAGTGTATACAAAGTGTTCGGAAATGTTTTTGTTTTGAAAAGAATTTGAACTTTGAAAAAAGTGTGTGTGGTGTGAAAAGCATTTGATAGAGCAAGCAACTAAAAGACTTATTTACCCACTCGAATTGGTCGCTTTGTTGTACTCTACATTCCTTTAGAATAGCGCTAGCCATACCATTAGTTAGTAGGTAGCTCGATTCGCTGGATGTGAGCGGACATTCGAAGGGACATCGGATGGTCATAGAAGGCAACTCAGTAGGAAGTATCCTAGCACATTCGAGGACTATCATCATTTTTCGTAGGCGACAATCGAGGGTCAAGATCATGTATTCGGAGGCGACATCGTGGGTCTTATGATCTTTGTATCGAAGGGACTATGATGATTTGTTTGGAAGGCAACGGTGCTAGAATACCTCTACGTTCGAGGGACATGACCATTTGAAATCGAAAAGGCAACGAGAGAGAATTACCCTAAGGGGTGCGTGTGTGAAAGAGGTGTGTTGATTTCAGATATATCTTATCTTGAAGATTAGTGGGCTATGTTCATTATTATCTTGCCATACACGCCTAATTACTAGCGATTGATAGGGTGCGGAAAGTAAAATGCGGAATGTAAAGTGCGGAAAGGTAAATGTCCTACGCTATTACAAGGCTTTGGGGCAGATACATAATTTAAAATGCGGAAAATAAAAGTCCTAATTAAAAAAACTATTACATCCCATATACAGTTACATTATTGGAAAATAATATGATAAAATGATAAAGAGAAAATCGTCTGAATCGGATCAACCTGTACAAAAAGAAGAAATCGGAAAATGCAATATGAATCGAACAAGAGAAAAAATATTAGAAAAATGCAAATTTTAATATGGGAAAATTAATACATGCTGGAAACAAGATAAATAAGTTAAAATAATTTTTTGGGATTTTTTAGAAAAGATTTAATAATTAAAATGCAATTAAAAGTGAATTAAATGCAAAAATATAAATAAAAATAAATATGCATGCAAAAATATGTTTTTTAATTTATTAAATTAAATAAAGATTTTCAGAATATAAATGCAAAAAGAAAATATTTTTTGGTAATTTTTTAATGCATAAATAAAATTGTGACAAGAAATTAAATTGATGCAAGAATATTAAATAAATTAAAAAGAAAATAGTTAGAAAATAAGAAAGTTTGTAAAGGAAAACAACTGGTCCTGCATGGTTCGAATCGAGGACCTGAGGAGTATCTTTGCAAACCAACGCCTTTACCACTAGGACAACGCGCTTTGTGTTTGGAATTTGAAATCAAATGTTTATAAACGACGCTGCGTCCCTGGATTCGATTCAAACCCAGTCAGCCGTGTGGACCCCAATCAACATGAATGAGCGAATCAGATATCTCCCTCGCGCCACGCAAGCTCACGCGGTCCTCATTGAGTCACGAGCTAGGGCTCCGCCATCTTCTCCGCAACTATGATTCTTGAACTCAAAATACGCGAAATAAACAAGAAAGGAGACCCTACCCCTAAATCGAGGGTCGATCTCAATGGTGGCATTAGTTTGCCCCAAAATGCTCAGTATCAACCGGTTCGATGAAGACAACTCGAAAAAACCTAAACATGGCAAACCGCGATTCTCACGTTCAACCTCTCAAACGATGGCCCAGATTAGTCAAGTATAACCTCATGAACACATTCAAACCATTAGAAACGATTAAAGCACGCAGAATAATAAAATGCAATTTCAAGAAAAATTCAAATATGTATGAATGTGTATGGCACGATTTGGCTTGTTTTAATCAATACCAATGATGTATTCTTACTCATACTTACCCCCTGAGCACGTTTGGATGGCTGGAAGTGGCTGAAGCTTGCTGGAAATAAGGATTCGATTTTTCAAGATTCTTGAAAAATTTTGCAAGAGTTTGGGTGGCTTTTAGGGTTAGGGTTTCCCGTTCTTTGTGCTGGCTGCAATGCTTGATATTTATAGGAGAGGATTGGATGGCAAAAGCAAGCAAAAAAGATTCATCCATCAATGTGCAAATATTTTCCAATAAATAAAATCAAATTTCTTTAAAAACTTGATTTTCTCTTTCCATATGCATGAACCACGAATTTGGCAATTGTTGTGGGCTTTCTTGGACATTAATAAAGATATAAATCCAACTTATTTGAAAAAATAACCTTATTTTCATATTTTATGTAATTTAATTTGGAATTAAATGGTTTAAAATCCAAAATAAAATTAATAAAATAGAAAATTGCCATGGCCAAGCATTTATGGGTCAAGAATATTGTCATGAACAAGTTTGGATCAAAAGATTATAGGCCCATTTGGAAAATTTTGCAATTTGACCAAAATGTCCTTTTGTGCAATTGTCCAAAATTGCCCAACTTCTGAATGGTGTATCTTGCTCAATTTTCCACATTTTTGAGTGTTCTTGGACTTTTTGGAAAGCTCTAAGAGTCCTCTAACCAACCCTTTTGTCTCATCTCAATTGGAGTTACCATGCTCAATATATCTTCAAAACAAAAAGTTGACTTTTTGTTGACTTTGAAAATGACCTGTAATGTTTTGAGCTATACCTCTCAAATGAAGCATTTTTTGGAAATTCTTGTGAGACATGAAGTTGTAGAGAATTGAATTTCCTTCAAAACAAGAGGTGGTGGAAAAATTTCTGAGAAAGTATGAGAAAGTTATGATCAGTCAAAGTTCAGTTGACTTTTCACCTAGAAACCCTAATTTAGAAAGTTTGACTTTTGAGCAAATCTTGAGTTTGCTTGATGAATCATGATCAACCCTTGATCAAATGATGAATGTAACTTCAAAATGAGGATGTTGACCAAAAATTATGAAGTTTGACTGTATGTTGACCACAGTTGACTTTTTGTCCAATACAACTGATTTTCAACCATCTGAGCAATTGTCTGAGGAAATTTGACTTGTGAGGCTTGAAACTTGACATGGAGAATCTTTGAAGCATATGGGGAGGCATGAAGGCCATTTGAGATGTTGAAGTTCATCTTGACTTGAGAGATACCAAACCTAGTTTGGGTTGATTGTCTAGGAGAGAGTTTGTTTAATCAACTCGAGGAATCCTTTAGTATAGATGTATGAAATCTCTTGAGTAGATGGAGGGCAAATTTTGGGTATGACAAATATTCTCTTGGGATGATTTATCTGCCGCTTTCTTTAAGCAGTACCACTTCAACACCACTATGGCTCCCAATCGTGTACAACTCCAAAATATGTCTCAGAAGGAAAAAGAATCTTGTAAAGAATATGCTTAGAGGTGGAGGGAGGTAGCCTCGAGGGTTCAACCAGCTTTAGCAGAAAGATAATTAAATGATCTGTTCATGGGAACATTGCTGGTGCAATATTACGAGAGACTGATTGGAAGTACTTTTTCGGATTTCTCCAATCTAGTGATGGTGGGCGAGAAGATTGAGGAAGGTTTGAAGACCGGTAAGATATCCGGAGGGAATGTGGGGACGTCTACAATAAAGAAACCGTTCAATGGCTTTAAGAGGAAAGAAGCTGAAGCCAATGTTGTGTATGAATCAAGGGGCAAAGGAAGAGGAAGACAACCAACTAGACCCGCTCCTGTTCAGGTCCCGTATATGTGATATCCTTATGTTGCATCTATGCAATTTCCTGGCATGCCGTATCAGTAGTCCATGCAAATGAAGATGCCTTATTCAACTCAGGTTCCTCAGAATCAAGCTTCCCAATAACAACAAGCTAAAGGTCTAAGTCAACAGAAGAGCCCACATTATCATAAGTACACCAAGGAAGAGATTCAGCCTATTCCAATGACTTACACTAGCCTTTTGCCGTATTTGATTCAAGATGGAAGAGTAGTGCTGAGGGAATTGAAGCTTGTTCCTGGGTCGCCCAAACCATGGTTTAATGAGAATGCTAGATGCGCTTTTCACGCTAATTCTCCTAGGCATACTACAGAGGATTGTTTTGCTTTTAAATGCAAGGTTCAGGAACTTATTGACCGAAAGCTGTTAACTTTCGCTGATGTCCCCAACATTGCTAATAATCCGTTGCCGAGGCATGGGTCGTCGTCAGTAAATGCTTTGGTTGAAGAAGGAAAAAGTCTGGTTATGGATGTAGATCAATTGAAAATTTCTTTGAAGAAGGTATTTGAAGAATTGAAGAGGGTTGATTTATTGAAAGAAGTTCATGATCATTGTTTGATTTGTCAAGTCAATCCAGAACACTGTGCAGAATTTAAGAAGTATCTACAAAGATTAATGTGTCAGTATTTGATTCAGTTTAGCCAAGCTCCGGCTGAAGTTGAAGTAGATGTGGTGGTTCCGCTCATCAACAATAGAAGACTTCACATATCTTCGACGGTCCCTATCCAAGAAGAAGAACCTGTTACGACGATAGAACCAATGACGGTTTACTCGCCCATCCGTATTCCTTATGAAGATACTAAAGTTGTACCGTGGAACTACGAGCCTGATGTTGTTGTGGGTGGTAAGCCAATGGTTTTGGGAGAATCTGCTGTTGAAAACATCACTGGTATGAGTGGCATGACCCGTAGTGGTCGTATTTATCACCAGGATCTGACGAAGAGTAAAGCTGCAGAGAAGGCGCCAGATGTTCCTCCGAAGAAGGATGAAGTTGTTGATTTAAGTGCAGAAGAATTGAGGATATTTTAAACCCAAAGGATGAGACTTTGAAAATCATCAAAAGGAGTGACTGTAAAGTAGTTGATCAGCTTAGCCAGACCCCTGCAAAGATCTCGATCTTGTCTTTGTTAAAAAGTTCTGAAGCCCACAAGATGGCCTTGTTGAAGTTCCTCGACAATGCATACGTGGATGAAGATATTATAATTAATCAATTGGATGTTGCAATTTCAGGTTTAAATGATGGCAGTTGTTTATTATTCACCGATGCGGATCTCCCTCCGAATGGAGGTAATCATAACATGGCTCTTCACATTTCTGTTACCTGTGGTGGAACAACTCTTGCTAGAGTATTGGTTGATACAGGCTCAACTTTGAATATGATCCCGAAGACAACCTTGGCCCAATTACAGGTGGAAGGGGAAATTATGAAACCTAGTTCTCTGATTGTAAAGGCTTTTGATGGATCCCAGCAGATGGCGGTGGAGATTGACCTTCCGGTACTTATCGGACCTCACTATTCAACATCACTTTTCAAGTAATGGACATCTTTCCAAATTAGCTTATAAGCTATTGGAAGACCCCGATACACGATGCTAAAGGTGCACTTCAACCTCAAATTGGAATACTGTTCAAGTTTAGAAATCCCGGTTGGGGAACGGTGTTAGATGTGATGGAGAAGAGAGACAAGAGTGGACTCGGTTGCCAACCATCCTCCAAGATTAGTAAAGGTTCAGAGATAGGAAAAGGGAAGATCCCTCGTCTTGAGGATTCTTTTATTACGAAAGGTTTCCGTTCCGAGAAGGCTATCAATGCCATTGATGACGATGAGCATGCAGCAGTAGCTCGGATGGTGTTCCGTCCTCCCGTTGTTCCCAAGAATTGGATCGTCAAGGACGTTACCCCTCTCATTTCATTATCAAAGTAATTTCTTGTTTTAAAACAAAAATCTTGTGCTCTGCCCAAGGCACAAAGGATTGGTTTGTAGGGCTTAAAATGGATAAATTTTTATCTTCAATAAAAAGCGCATTTTGTTATTCAGTTTGAGATCCTTTTTATATTGTTTTTACTATTGTTTTTACTATTGTTTTCCAGTGCATATTAATAAAAACAACAACATTTTCACTGTTATTTTTGTTAAAATAAACATACATATCTAAAAAAAGAAAATCAATCATATAGATCACCTGAAACCGAGCTCATTGAACATAGCCATGCTATAATTCCTTTTGACTTCGATTTCCCGATCAACCAAGATGAAGACGATGGTGAGGAAGACTATGAACTCCCTGAAGAGTTAACGCGTCTGGTTGAGCATGAAGAGAAGACGATCCAACCTCATCAAGAACTAGTGGATGTGATCAATCTGGGGACTGAAAAGGATCGTAAAGAAGTCAAAGTTGGAACTGCCTTGGGGCAAGAGATAAAAGATGAGTTGATCCGCTTGTTGCAAGAGTTTGTAGATGTGTTTGCATGGTCGTATCAGGATATGCCCAGACTTGACACAAATATTGTTATGTAGAAGCTGCCGCTAAAGCCTGAATGTTCACCTGTGAAACAAAGACCGAGGAGAACACATCCAGAGATGGCTAAGAAGATTCGAGACGAAGTCAAGAAGCAGTTCGAAGCCGGTTTCCTTGTTGTGTCAGTATATCCAGATTGGATTGCCAACATTGTGCCTGTCCCCAAGAAGGATGGAAAAGTTCGGATGTGTGTGGACTACCGAGATTTGAACAGAGCCAGCCCGAAGGATGATTTTCCTTTACCTCACATTGATGTCTTAGTTGATAGCACAACTCAGTCTTCAGTATTCTCTTTCATGGATGGTTTCTCAGGATATAATCAGATCAAGATGGACCCTGCAGATATGTTGAAGACAACATTCACTACTCCTTGGGGCACCTTCTGTTACAAGGTCATGCCATTCGGATTAAAGAATGCAGGGCAACTTATCAGAGAGCCATGGTAGCCCTTTTCCATGACATGATGCATAAAGAGATAGAGGTATACGTGGATGATATGATCACCAAGTGTCAAACTAAAGAAGAGCACATTGTTCATCTCAGAAAGCTGTTTGATAGATTAAGGAAATATAAACTTCATTTGAATCCTAACAAGTGCACTTTCGGAGTTCGACCTGGGAAGTTACTTGGATTCATAGTGAGCCAATGAGGTATTGAAGTGGACCCTGACAAAGTAAAAGCTATTCAAGATATGCCTGCACCAAAAACGGAGAAGGAAATTCACGGTTTCTTGGGACACGTGACCTATATTTCCCGATTCATTTCACATTTAACAGCTACTTGCGAACCTTTGTTCAAGTTGTTAAAAAAGGATGAGGCCATTATATGGAATGATGATTGTCAGCGGGCATTTGATAAGTTTAAGGAGTACTTGCAAGAACCACCAATTTGGATACTGCCTGTGCCCGGCAAGCCTCTCATAGTGTACCTCACTGTACTTGAAGGATCTATGGGTTGTGTTCTGGGACAACATGACGAAACGGGAAGAAAAGAGCATGCAATCTATTACTTGAGTAAGAAATTCACAGAGTGTGAAAGTCGGTACTCTTTGTTAGAGAAAACTTGTTGTGCCTTGGTATGGGCTGCTCGTCATTTGAGGCAGTACATGGTGTGTCACACTACGATGCTGATATCCAAGATGGACCCTATCAAGTATATTTTTGAGAAACCAACTTTGGTCGGAAGGATTACACGTTGGCAGATGTTACTATCTGAATATGATATTCAATATGTAACCTAGAAAGCTATCAAGGGAAGTGTGGTATCAGAATATCTCGCTCACCAGCCCATGGAGGACTATCAACCAATGAGATTTGACTTCCCAGATGAAGATATCATGTTTATCGGGACTTCAACATTCCTGGACCAGAAGAAGGACCCGAACCCGGATCCCGGTGGACGCTTGTGTTTGATGGTGCATCTAATGCAGTAAGTCATGGAACAAGGGCAATCATTACTTCTCCAACAGGATTTCATATTCCCTTCACTTCCAGAATTTGTTTCGATTGTACCAACAACATGGCAGAATATGAAGCTTATGTTTTCGGGATTGAGGCAGCCATTGATTTAAGGATCAAAATCCTTGAAGTTTATGGAGATTCAACACTCGTTATTTTCCAGGTCAAAGGACAGTGGGAAACTCGTAAAGAAAAGTTAATCTCGTATAGAGGTCATGTATTTAAGCTAATACCGTATTTTGACGAGATCACTTTCCATCATATTCCTAGAGAGGAAAATCAGTTAGCTGATGCCTTGGCCACGTTATCTTCAATGTTCAAAGTCAAGTGGGCTAATGAAGCACCTTCTATCACTATCGAACGTCTAGACGAACCTGGTTTTTGTATGATGATTAATGGAGAAACTGATGGTAAACCTTGGTTCTACGATATCAAACAGTACATAGAGAAAGGCGAGCACCCAGAAGGGGCATCTATCACTAATAAGAAGACTTTGAGGAAGTTGTCTGCTAACTTTTTCTTAAGTGGTGGGGTGCTGTACAAGCGGAATTTTGATTTGGTCTTGCTCAGATGCATGGATAGACACGAAGCAGATCGACTCATCAAAGAAATTCATGAAGGTTCTTTTGGTGTTCACGCAAATGGGCATGCAATGGCGAAAAAGATTCTTAGGGCGGGTTATTACTGGATGACTATGGAAAGACTATGTTGTCTACGCGATGAGATGTCATAGTGTACGATTATGCCGATAAGATGCACGTGCCGCCTCACTCGAATGTCTTGACTTCTCCATGGCCATTCGCTATGTGGGGAATAGATATGATTGGAATGATTGAGCTGAAATCTTCTAATGGACATCGCTTCATACTGGTTTCCATAGATTATTTCACCAAGTGGGTTGAGGTTGCTTCATATACGAATGTGACACGACAAGTAGTTACCCGATTTATCAAGAATAATTTAATTTGTCGCTATGTTACTCCTAGCAAGATTATCACTAACAATGGGACAAATTTGAACAATAAGATGATGAAGGAGTTGTGCGACACCTTCAAGATTGAGCATCACAACTCTTTGCCTTACAGACCGAAGATGAATGGCGCTGTCGAAAAAGCTAACAAGAATATTAAGAAGATCCTTCAGAAGATGGTGAAGACGTATAAGGATTGGCACGAGATGTTGCCTTTCGCTTTGCACGGGTACAGAACATCTATTCGCACTTCGACAAGAGCGACACCTTACTCTCTCGTCTACGGTATGGAGGCAGTACTTCCTATAGAAGTTGAGGATCTGATGGAAACGGAGTTAGAAGAAGCATAATGGGTTCAGAATAGGTATGACTAGCTCAATCTGATTGAAGAAAAGAGGTTGACAGCAATTTGTCATGGCCAACTTTACCAGAAAAGAATCAAGAGGGCTTTCGACAAGAAGGTATGTCCCCGCGAATTCAGAGTGGGCAAATTAGTACTAAAGAGGATAATCTCTCCACACAGGGACCCTCGTGGGAAATGGGTGCCAAACTATGAAGGACCATACGTGGTAAAGAAGGATTTCTCGGGAGGAGCTCTTATTCTCACCAACATGGACGGATAAGATTTGACTCATGCCATCAACTCAGATGCGGTCAAGAAGTATTATTTCTATAAAAAAGAAAAGTAAATTGCCAAAGAAGTGAAAACCCGAAGGGCGGCTTAAAAAAAAGGGTAAATGTCCGTGAACCAAAATCAAGAGAAGATGGTTCACGCAAAAGTTAGGGAATGTGTAAAGACATAATGCTGCAGTGTGCGTTTCCGTGTCACAACGTAAGCTTAGATGGAAGGGATCAGTTCAACCACCGTCTTCAGAAGTGAAGTGATAAAGAATAACAGTTAGGAGGGAGAATAGCATGTTTATGGTTCAATAAAGTTTAGTTTCAATTTCGTTGTTGTTTTAAGAAAATATGTATAGACTTACTCTTTCCTGTGTATTCCTCCTAAAGGAATGTGCATCTTTATGTACAAACTCCTTACGTATGAGTTATTCTTCTCATACTTGAAATAAAAGAATTGTTCAGTTGAACTTCGTTTCTTTTCCTACATTTTATCTTTTCTGCATGTTTAGCTTAATGAAAGGACTTTTAGATAAAGTCAAAATCATTAAAAATGGAAACAATAAAGCTTTTAAAACTTAAAATCATTTTGATTTACGGAATGTTGGGGAATGATTGACTTTCTAAGTATTGCGCCTATTCCTCTAAATTGGAAGTACCTCTGTACTCATCATGGTGTTTACAAGGAATCAGGTGTTATCTTTCCTTTGAGAGACTCATATGGTAGCAATCGTGGTTTAGTTATGGTCGTCACTCTCCGTTTGATTTCCGGTGGTGTCGGGAATTTAGTTCGATAAACCAATACATCAACCAATATATTCATTCATTCATTCATGTCATATCATAGTATATTCATGCATAAACCTCCGCCAGAATCTGGGATCTATTCAGAATGAAGTCGAACATAGGCGCCAAAGACTATTTCTCAAATGACAATTTAGTTTTTCCTCCCCAGTACAAGTTAAACGCTTGGGTGAAAGATAAGTTGATAGTGATGTCAAATCTCAAGAAAAGTATCTTCCCCAGAAAAAGTGATTGATCATCCCTAGTGAAATTTTGTGTCAACGGGATCGTCCAAATTGGATTTCCCCCAGTGAGTTTCTTTTCTGAACAGTATCAGGAAATCACATACTCTTTGCATCAAACAAAAAATCATCATGCATATCATATCATGCATCTCATACTCATGCATTAGCTCCGGCTAATTATTTTGCAGGTTGTTTTTAGCTGAAACTACAAATATCCTCGTGAGAATCAAATTGAAGGATTAGTTCTCAGACGACATAATTATCCTCTTTTCTCTAGCACAAGTTGTATGGATCTTAACAACTGATAGTTTCCCCAACAGAGATTTCTTCCCCAGCAAAACAATTGTCTTTCAATGGACTCTAAATTCAGCAAAATTATCTATCGGGAGTCCCCAGTGAAGTTTTCCACACAGTTTTCTTACAGAGTTTCCCCAGCAAAGCTTAGTTTTCTCCCAAGCGAGTCTCCTTCAGAAAGGACTACTACAACACTGTTCTTGGTATTTTTAAGGTTTCTTTCGGACAAGAATCTTCTCAGCAAATTCTAGTGGCAGTAACTTCTGCAATCTTTACTTCTCTGAGCTGTTCTCAGAAAACTACATCAAACTTTTGGTGTGCTTATTTCCCCAGTAAGTCATCAACTACTCAACAGATAAATATCTACCCGGTAGGATGTTTATTCAATCTCAGGATATTTCTCAAACTCAGAAGTTGATCCACATATCCACTTGCTACAACGCATTGTCTATACAATGCCAATAAATTGAAGCTCATTACCCTAGAAGTTTTTCAGTTGCAGGTGCTAAATCTGATTCTTCTATCACCGGTAAAGCTATCTGCATACAAATTGAAGATCTTGTCAACTCAGAAGTTGTTCAACATGTCTGTACATGTTTAGTAAGATCTCTCATCAGCAGAAACGTCAGAAACAAGATTTACCGACTTCATAAACATCTATATTACACCAGTGTGCTGGATATTGAGTTTCTTTATCCCCGAAGAAGTGTATTCTCGGGTGCGCTACTGAATTTGTTCTACTGGTAACTCAGAAGTTACATGGTCAAGACATTCAGCATGCCATGGCTCCTCGCACCTTCGTGCACCAAAAATTCTGATATTGTTCTAGCCAAATATCTTCGTTAAGGTCTTCGGGTATTCCTTAACTCTTCGGGATTTTCTGACAAATTCTCGATCATATCTTCGTTAACTTTTGCGGGTATTCTTTAACTCTTTGGGATCTTCAGACAGTTTCTCAACTTCATCTTCGTTAAGGTCTGCGGGTATTCCTTAACTCTTCGGGATTTTTCAGACAAATTCTCAATTTTATTCTCGTTAAGTCTGGGGGTATTCCTTAACTCTCTGAAATTTTTTTGGACATGTTCTCAATCACTTCGAATTCTTAATTTACCTTATTTCTTGTCGCTTGAGAAGTTTGTTTTTTTTCTCTCATAGCATTTTTGTTAAGACATCCTGAGATGGCTTAATCCATTGTTTTTCTTTGTCGCTTGAGGAGTTCGGTTTTCTTCTCATAGCATTTTCGTTAAGACATCCTGAGATGGCTTAATCCATTGTATTTCTTGTCGCTTGAGAAGTTCGTTTTTTTTTCTCATAGCATTTTTGTTAAGACATCCTGAGATGGCTTAATCCATTGTTTTTCTTTGTCGCTTGAGAAGTTCGGTTTTCTTCTCATAGCATTTTCATTAAGACATCCTGAGATGGCTTAATCCATTGTTTTTCTTTGTCGCTTGAGAAGTTCGGTTTTCTTCTCATAGCATTTTCGTTAAGACATCCTGAGATAGCTGAATCCATTGTTTTTCTTTGTCGCTTGAGAAGTTCGGTTTTCTTCTCATATCATTTTCTTTAAGACATCCTGAGATGGCTTAATCTATTGTTTTTCTTGTCGCTTGAGAAGTTCAGTTTTTCGTCTCATAGCATTTTCCTTGAGACATCCTGAGATGGCTTTTAATTTTGTTTTCGTTGTTGCTCGAGAAGTTCTTCTTCCAATAAGCATTTTGGTTAAAACTTGATGTTTATTGTTCACTTATGGTACTCGGTTATCCCCAGTGTTGTTGAGATCTCCTAATTATTTATCATTGGGTGCTGCTGTGTTAAGGCATTCGTTGATGCTTAACAAGTTTATTCTCCAAGCGTCTCTTCCTTGACTCCAGGCAAGATATCTTATTTACTATCTTATCTGGATTTGATATCCCGCGTAGGGCAAATTTTTTTGGGGTACTCTTAATATTCAATCCTCTTCTACTTTGAACGTTCGAAAGCTGTCGCTATCTTAGTCAATCATCAACATTTGATCTTCCAATTCCCAACTTTTTCGCATGATCTACCTTTAATCGACTAATTAGGGTTTTGATCAAAGATAGTGAATCATTGACTTTCTGCTCAATGGATGACCTATTTTCTTAAAAGATTGATCTTAACATCCTCAATGCAACATCTTGACCTAATTTCTTGGTTCAAAACATTGCAAAATCCATGTTTCTTCATCGACAAATTCTAAACCATCCGATGAAAATTCATCTGCCAAAAAGTCAAACTTTGACTTTTGGTCAACTTTTTCAAATCCAAACTTTTTCAATCATAAAAACATTTCAAGTAATCCATCATGATCATAAAAAATCAAGAAATATGAAAAAGTCAACAAAAAGTCAAGATTTGAATTTTTTCTAACACTTGGAAAATTTTCAAGTGTTAAGAAACATGGTTTTTCCTTACTTTCATGGCCATTTTTCACCTAGATCCATTTTGATTCAAGAAAAACTCAAAACATGAAAGTTGTAGGTCTTGTTACAAGCTTTCTAAAAAGTCCAAGAACTTGCAAAAAAACTTTGTATAGATAGAGTTTTGAGTTTGAATCATAGAGCTCCAAAACCATGGATTTCCAAAATTATGATCAAAGTTACAAGTTATTTTGCAACTTTCTCCCTTCTAGAAGCCTTGTCACCAAATGAGATAGGATTTTATAGAAAATTTTTGATGGAAATGGCTAGGAAAGGATAGAAACACTTGAGTTTTCTAAAGCAATGATTACAAGATTCCATTTGCATTTAATGAAGGAATATTCCTTTCTTAAGCTTTAAGCTCCAAGTTGCAAGCTCTAAGATTATCTTGCCTTGCCATTTCAGAATTCCTTTCCTATAAATAGGAGATATTCATTCAAAAACTACACAAAAAAGCTATCATAATCCAAACTTTCCTTCTTTTTCTTCTTAAATTCCAAGTTTCAAAAGTTCAAAGAGGAAAATTTTGCAATCTTCAAACCTTGCAAAATTGAGCAAACTTAAGTTTCTAGTATGTTCTAAACATCATTTAGTTATTTTAAAACTTAAAACCACCAGAAAACAACCTAAGAAACAGTTTTCTACATAAACTCCATTTGTGCAAGTTTTAAGCCATAACTGCCAAACTAGAAAACTACTCGGTTAGCCTTGATTTCTCACTTCAACACATCCTATACAACATATAGAGACTATCCACACTTAAAAGTTCTGAACAACTCCATCACTATCTTCCATTTTCAAATTAGCAACTTGCAACTTGGACTTGGTCGAAATTTCAAACACTTTCGTAACAAACTAAGAGGAGGAACACACCTGAGGTTCAGGAAGCTAAAACAATCCTTATTTTGCATTTGGAAGTTGCTCACTGAACTGGTATTTCATACCAAGAGGTGAGTTTTCAAACTTTGATACCTCAATTCATGCTTTCTAGCTTTAAAATTAAAGAGGAAAATGTAGATATTCAATCACTAAAGCTATCTGGATCCTTAATTTAAACTAAAATCAACTCGTGTTTAAAGAATTAATCATTTTCATTAGGGTTTAAATTGGGATTGTTAAAATTGTGTTCATCTTTGATTTAATTTCTCAACAAGATACATGTTCAAAATCGTCATGAAAATCTAGACAATACAGGTATTTTGAACTTTAAAATTGATCAAGAAATGAAGAATTTCGAATCACCCATTATGGTAAGCTGAAGCCACGCTTCGCTGAAGAAGATGAAGTTAATTTTCAATCAAGGTGACTTAAAAATATATTTATAGTTTAAGTTAAACAAT
>CM038793.1:113223207-113298935 GCA_021764765.1 Vicia sativa
TGAAAACAAAATCAAAATTCGTGGCTTTGGCTTGACACTCCTAATTGCTTGAGGAACAAGTTAGATGAAGAAAAAGTAGGCCCATTTGCAAAAGATTTGATTTTTGAAGTATCTCAGGCATTCTTCCAAAATTTCCAACTTCAGGATGGTGTAACTTGCTCAATTTTCCACATTTTGAGTGTTCTGGATTCTTTGAAAGCTCTAAGAGTCCTAACCAATGTCTTTGGTCCTATCTCAATTGGAGTTACCATGCTCAATATATCTTCAAAACAAAAGTTGACTTTGTTGACTTTGAAAACGACCAGAATGTTTCAATATACCTCAAATGAAGCATTTTGGACATTCTTGTGAGACATGAAGTTGTAGAGAATTGAATTTCCTTCAAACAAGAGGTGGTGGAAAATTTCTCGAGAAAGTATGAGAAAGTTATGATCACCAAAGTTCAGCTTGACTTTTCATCTAAACCCTAATTTGAAAGTTTGACTGGCAATCTTGAGTTTTCTTGATGAATCATGATCAACCCTTGATCAAATGATGAATGTAACTCAAAATGAGGATGTTGACCAAAATGAAGTTTGACAGAGTAGGACCATAGCTGACTTTTTGTCCACATAACTATTTTCAACCATCCGAGCAATCGGTCTGAGGAAACTTGACTCTGTGAAGCTTGAAACTTGACATGGAGAATCTTTGAAGCATACGAGGAGGCATGAAGGCCATTGGAGATGTTGGAAACCATCTTGACTTGAGAGAGATACCAAACCCTATTGGCTTCCATCATTCAGAGTATTTGTCCGATCAACTCTCGAGGAATCCTCGAGTATGGATGTATGAAATCTTTTGAGTAGATGGAGGGCAAATTTGGGTGGCGACACCTGCCCTGCTCAATCTTCTTGTACCGAAGGTTAGATTGACATGCTTGTCTTCGCGACCGAAGGTAGAAGATGATTAACACCGAGTACACCCGAAATTTGCACTGCCGTGGTGGATGATGCGGGAATGGCCATAGATGCCATTTGGAGAAGTTGAGACTACTGGGGAACAGCCGCACGCTAGACTCGAGGTTGTTATTAGGAGCAGATGACGGGCTTAAGATGCCATCCGAAAGGTCGATACGGGGAGCGATGTTAGTTCGTGTTCACTTTGAATGAAGTTATTGGTCCGTGATGATTTTTAACCATATGGCATTCGAAGTGAAGAAATGTTGACAAGTATTGAGGCTTAAGATGCCATCTCCAAGGCAATCAGTCGACGCTAGACTCGTAGTTGTCGCTGATAATAAGGAATTAATAAATCTTCGCGGCCGACACCTCGAGGGAGATTGAATTGGCAAAATGTGGATAGCTTCCCGTCAGCATCGGGTGTTGATCCATTGCCCTCATCGGAGGATAACCGCAGGTGGTCTTTCTATAGTTTCCTCTGCTTTGCTCGGGCTTAACTCGACTACCGCTTGAGCGGTCTTTCGGATAGTTTTCCGCGGCGTGGCTTAATCTCGACCTGCTTTGTGAAGGCGGTCTTTCGATAGTTTTCCGTCGGTCAGCTTAACTTCGACCTGCTTATGCTGTGGCGATCACACTGCTTTGGAGAAAACAAGAGAAACTTTGATAGAATATCTGTTAGTTTTATGCAAAGTATGATGCATGACAAAGGTATATGAATGACATATGCATGAATTATGACTTTATGAGAATGTATGAATGAGATGTTGTGATATTTCAAAACATATCCATCTTGAAGAAGATGCGTGATTCTGCTTGAAGATTTCTCGACTTCCGCTGGGAAATCAGGTGAGAACCCCGCTTGAAGGAGAAGAAAGATATCCTGGATTCCTCCGATGCACCATCCGACCAAGTCTTGGGCCTAGATATTGCTGAGGAGGGTAGATTTTGAGGCTCGTTGTCGAGATCTCATAGACACCGCCGAGAGTCCGGAGGCATCTGCTGGGACCTCAGTGTAGATCTTGGCTGAGGAAATTTAGGAGGTGCTCTATCGGGGATTCCGAGTAGATCTCACCGGAGAGCATTGATAGTTGTCGGGAGACCGGATTAGAAGAGTCCGAGTCCGTTGTAATCCGGGCCGGGGAATAAAAGGTGTATGTTCCATGCACTATCCGACCGTCTTTTGTCCGATATCACCGGGAGGGGGAGATTGAAATATCCATGGGATGAAGTGTTACCGCCGAGACTGATGTAACGCTGTTCGGTTGAGTGGAATCACCGCCAGGATTACATATATATCCACTGGGGAAGGTGTACGTGAGTGACACCTTTATGCCCTGGGAACTATTTGTTGACTTTCGTCAATCTCACCTGAACCTCAGAAGTACTTTGTAATGTTCACTTTTCGTATGTTTGTGATTAGATTCTTATTGTCAAATGCGAGGTATTCTTCAAAGCAAACATTGGACTTATTGCAACAATAAATAAGAAATTATAAAGAGAAAGAATTTTGAGTTTATTTGAAAGGTATGTGGCCAAATAGTTTGTACACAAGAAAGGTAAAAAGCTATGCGGAAATAATCTCTTTAAGTTCCAACTATGCTAGTACTCATATATTTCAACTATCTCATCTCCTTGTCTGTGAGAAAGTGAGTAGACCGATTCCATTTGAACCTTGAATGCTAATAGTAGTCTGGAAGTGTGATCCGAAGAGACATAGTCGCACGCTTAAATCCCTAACTTTGCTCAGACCGCCTTTTCGGTTTTCACCAATGGATACCTTTTGCCCAAGCCGCCTTTTTTGTGTTTTCGACTTGCCGGTGTATATGTTTTGTATATCCTTAATTTTTGCCCGAACCTTTGGTTTGCCAGATGCCTTTATTTTTGCTTAGGTTCAACGATCTAGCGGTCCTTTTATGCGTAGTATTTTTTGACTGTCTCGCTCGCTGTGGTGTGGAAGTCTTCACCATCCATGGTGCTAGTATCATAGCTCACGAAAATACCGGTTTGATTACAAACGGTCCCTCAGAGGTGGGAGTCCATTTGCCCCGGGATCACCTGTGGAAGAATGATGCGCTGACTACTAGATCACCGACTTGGTAGACTTGTTTGACCTTCCCGTTAAATGCCCGATCATATCGCTTCGATAACTGCGGGCGTATGATGCGCAGTCGCTTCATCAATCAAGTTAATCCGTCACAAGCAGTCTCGACCCAATCATCTTCGCCTAACTCGCCTCCCTGAGGACTCGTCGAGGGTATCCGAACCTCGGCGGGTAAGACGGCTTCATACCGTACAAGAGAGAAGGGGGTTGCCCTCGTTGATGTTTGCACCAGAGCGATAACCATGAAGAGCAAATGGTAACATCTCATGCCAATTGTAAGTCACCGCCTTCAGATAATCTTTCTTATCGTTCTTATTGGCGGTTTCCATCGCGCTTATTCATCTTAGGCCGATATGGAGAAGAATTGTGATGCTTGATCTTGAATTGCGTAAGTGAGTTCTTGATCATCTTATTGTTGAGATTGGAACCAAGATCCGTGATAATCCTTTCTGGGGTGCATAATTACAGAGCAAGATTATGTGATGAATCGAGCCACAACATTCTTGCAATGATGACGAGGTCCTTCACCCACTTGGTGAAATAATCTATCGCCACAAGGATGAAACGATGTCCGTTGAAGTCAAGGGCTTAATTCTCCAATCATGTCAATGCCCCACATTGCAAAAGGCCAAGGAAGTTAAAACATTCAGGTAATCGGAGGTACGTGCACTTTGCTCGGATAACCGCACTTGTGACAAGATCGAGCGAGCGTGAAAGGGCATGTCCGTAGGGATGTAATGATGGTTACCGCCATTGCCAAGGCGTTTGAGGCCCATCAAAACCATAGTCCATCGGATCCTTGTTCGTGTCCTTCGTCTGGCCTGTTCTTCATAATCTATAACTAGTAAACATCTGCCTCGAAATTTAATCGCATAGGACTGATAGTCATCTACGCCGCTTCGATGAGCCAAATGATCACATTACACTTCTTTGATCGCCGAAGTGTACCGATGTCATATTCGGTCAAGATCATTTGCCATCTTGCTATTCTTCCCGAGAGAGTCGGGTTTCTCAAGATGTATTTATCGGATCCATCTTGAAATCAACAAGAAAGCGAGTCAACATATACCCGCCTTAGTCGCCGAGCAGCCCGCCAAAGCGCTAAGTTTTCTCAAGCTATGAGTATCTTGTTTCGCCAAATGTAGAACTTTTGCTAAGGTAGTATATTGCATGCTCTTTCGACCAGCACTCGCCATGTTGCCCCAACACACACCCCATTGAGTTCTCTAACATCGCCAAGTACATGATAAGAGGTCATCCTTCGCGGGCGGCATGTGATGGAGGATTCGTAGGTACCCTTGAGTCAAAAGCGATCCGCAATCGCCGCTCCATTCTACCACTGATCTTTTCTTAAGTAACTTGAAGATTGGCTCTGTGCAGCTTAGTGTGCAATGAACTGCAATGTAGTTCAATCGGCCCAAGAAACCTCCGACTTTCCTTCAAGGTGGAGTTGGCATCTCGAATAGCTTTAACCTTGACGGATCAACTTCAATACCTTTTAACATGACAACAAACCCTTAGGAGTTTTCCGGATCCGACTCCAAAGGTGCACTTGTTAGGATTAAGTCTCAAATGTATTTCTTCAATCACAAATAGTTTCAAATGATCAAGATGTTCTTCACCGCAGGACGAGCCATCATGTCGCCGACGAGACCTCTATCTCGTGATGAATCATGTCATGAAATAATGTCACCATAGCACGCCGATAAGTGGCACCCGATTCTTCAAATCCGAACGGCATAACCTGCAGCGTAGTGCGCCCCACCTGTAACGTAAAGTAGTCTTCTTCCATGTTCCGGAGCCATTTTGATCCGATCAGAATCCCGGAGAAACCATCCATGAAGGAGAAACCTTATGCCGAGCGGTGTTATCAACCGTAACATCAATGTGAGGGAAGGGAAATCATCTTTCTGATTGCTTTGTTCGTATCTCTCGTAATCCACACACATTCGCATTCTTACCATCCTTCTTAGGTACGGGTACCATTAAACCCAATCGATGAAGTAACGGCTAGGAAACCCAAGGTTGAACTGCTTTAACTCGGCTTTGATTTTCTCTCGATCTCGTGACGCATGCCATTTAACCTTCGCTTTTATCGAGAAAACCTTCTTTGCTTAAGCAATGTACCACAATATCAATGTCCAAACCCAAGACAGTTCGTATGATCTGTGTAAAACCCTCAATATAGTCTCAGTAGATCCGAACCAACCTTTTTTGGCACTGCTTCTCAAGATCCGGCCCTATCTTGATTTCTTTCTGGTTTCACAAGACTCAAATTCACAACCTCAACTTGCTCTTCGTGGTCAGAGCACCGCCTTTCTTTTGTGAGGGGCCTCAAGTTCTCCCGCACTTCACAATCTTCCTTACTTTCGCTCGGCTTGGTAGATCGGATTATCAAGTCATATTTAGCACTAGCATAGCTGTTATTAACTAGATTCGGAGTGATTCTCGTATAACGGTGTGGAAGAAACACGAAGCTTTTGAAGGTGATAAAGTAAAGAAAGAAAACAAACAATGAATGCAAAAGTCCAACGAATTTATTGAATGAAAACACGCAAACAATCAGATAATAACCTCGCAACGAGCCATGATGCCCCAAGGCATTAGGCTTCAAAGTTTATTGTTCAAAACATAAAGAAACATAAAAGCAAAACAAAACAAGAGCACCATCTCGGCAAAAAGGAGATTGGTATGACGCCTTCGGCCTTCCAATTGTTGAGCCCATGATCCGAGTCAAGATCCACTGGCTGATGTCGGGTCGTTGTCTTCGCCTATAGCATGGATTCCACTCGGGCTATGCGAAGGGAAGTTGGCCGACGCTCGCGATCATCTTCCGACTCGATGGGCGGTTTCCAAACCGGCCTTTGTCAAATTTGAAAGGAAGACTGTGGAGCTGGACCCTCAAATAGTACTCTTCCTTCTTCAATGAAACTGAGCATCTTTCAATGAGGCCATCCTAGGCGGAACTTTAGCATCTTCGGGGAGGATCGAGTCACAGCACGACTGGGTATTGTTTCAAAAGCTCCGACTAGGAGTCTCAAGAATTCACCTCCATCCTCGAGATAGCGTAACGACCGTAGATGACCGACTATATGCTCTTCTTCACACATCGGACAACCTTCCTTTTCACTGCATCAGCTTTTTGATGCAAGGTAGAGTAATACCGCCCATGTATCCAAGGGAAGGCCCAAGTAGGTAAGAGTAGGTCGGATTGGATGTCCATGACAAATAGTGGGAACCAAAAGTCCGGGAACCGACTTTAACAGTGTAGTGAGTTTCCAAGTAGTGTTCGCTAGAACCATCAAAAGCTCTCACAATAATGTCACCGTCTTTAACCAACCCTTCGACATCGTCGATCAAAAGTAGCCGTAAGATATTCGAGCGTAACCTATCCACCAAAACATGAGATACAGTGCCCTTGCATTCAATGTAGGATGCAAGGCTTTGTTATGTTTCTTTCCCAGGAGTCAAATCAAGACGTAGCCTAGGCCGTTGTTGGCAGCCGTGTTAGCAATACAAACTTCGAATCGATCAAGAGTAGTGTTCGCACATGAGCAATTTAAACTTCTACCAAGGCGTTAGAAACTCGGAGCATAAGAGCAAATAGCATGGAAATTTTGGACTAGTCTGTCCTAACTGTTCCACGACATTGTACTCTTCTTGATGATCTTCGAATTCTCCATTTCTTGTTCGAGGTGTCTTCGTGAACTTCCTTGGTACTTCGTCGAGCAGATGAGTCAACGTTCTTCCTCTAGCCGGGATATTGATTGAATGGAATGCGAGCCGAGTCGCAGCAGTCTTTTGGAGGAGAGATTCTCGAGAATACCCTTCCTGGCTCGTCACCTTATCGGATCCGGATGTTGTCAATGTTAGGAATGGTAGCTTCAATGGTCGATCTTTAATGGTCGATCTTCAATGGTCGAGGGTTTTGCTTGACGCCATGATAGTAAACATCACCCATAGTTCCAAGGGATAGCTTTGTCGAGGAATATGAACCGGCCTGGAGAAGTGATAATGAGAGGTGCCACTCTAGGCAATGTGGATCGCCAGAGGAAATCCTTATCAGGTTAACATCAAAGATAGTCTTCTCGGGAAATCGCCACCCCATCCCACGCTTTAACATCTTCATAGGAATCTGTACTATCGCAGTTGCAGTACTTCACCATGTAATCATATTTTCCACTTGGCTTCCCAAGGTGTCCCACAGATGGTACAGCTTCGTCAGCATTGTCAATCTTCAACTTAGACATTTCTTCACACACCGCAGTGTGGTTTCGTAAATAGTATCTCACTTATCCATCATACATCGAACACGCCTTCTCAAGCACAACCATCGTGCACGGGCACCAACGATAATCCTCGGGCATCCTTGATCGACACCGCTTGCAACAAATTTTTCATACCATCAAAGGAATGGTCAAGTCATCTATGTTGAAAACATAAGTATCGTCACCAACAAAGATTGGAACCTTGTCATGGTTAGGCATAAAGCGCATTGATCACATTCGAGTCTCAACAGAGGATCAAATTCAACTGCTTAGCTTCAATCATATCTGAATTTGTTCTTCGTGAGCCCAACAATTGTCGCTGTCGCGGCCTGGCTATTGGAATGGTAAGCACACTTAGCATTAGGATTGTATTTCGAGGAAGTGTTGACATTCGAGGAGGATCCTCAAGGTAATCAATTCGCTTTCAACATGTGTTGTGCTTGGTATAATGGCATGTCGATCTTTGTAAACCGCCTTCGTGGCTGCCTGCCACGCTGTTGTCTCGCCGAGGTTGTGCCGATGTAGGATCGAGATCACAACGACGATTGAGCCGGTCGGCCTTGGGCTTTCCTCGACCATACACAAGATTAGCTTTTTTCTAGCACCAAAAGATCTCTTCGCAGATTCAAGATGATTCTACACGATCTTCCCATCTCTTGATACCAACTTTAATGCGTCATCATTAATATCACCGAATCCTGGATGAAGAATTTCCAATCGATGATTGAAGAACGGCCCTGCTGTTGTTCTATAAACATATCAACCAACTCTATCGACAAGGGTGGTTAACCTCTTCGCTAGATCTCTCCACTTCGAAAGCATACTTTGAACTTCTCACATTTACCATAGTCATGCTTTGTAGTTGCATGCAGTGGGTGTCAATTCAGATTGTACTATTGTCTCAGAGAAAGTATCACCAAATCACCCAAGTACGGATACGGTCATTCTAGCCGACAAGTACCATTCCAACCGGTTCCCGACAAACTCTTTGAAAATCCACAACTTTAAATCATCACTGTGGGGATTGATCTTCCGACATAGGACTTCAAATGCATTTTAGGGCAAGACATCCCATCATACTTGGAAAAAGTAGGAACTTTGAACTGAGGAATCACAACACCAGAACAAGACTGATCATCAAAGTTCAAATGACATTTTCTAGTTTTCCACAAGATTCGCACGATCTTCAAGTTGCTTGTACTTGTCATCTTCCTCGCGTAGTACCGCCATAATCGTAATGATCCTCTCCTTTCTTGGGCTCACGCCTGCCACCTTCATCACCCTTGGTACTCCCCCCAGATGGACACTCGTAGAGCCCAATACTACCGACCACCTTTAGGACCTCCTTTGAAACGCCCACCAATGCCGAGGAGACCAACAACCTTCTTCTTCTTGTTGATGAGCTTCTTCGCATCTTCTTGGCCTTGGACCAAGTTGGTGGAACATCCATTAAACCGAGCATTCCGAGCTTGAAGATCTTGATGCATCGCTCAAGAGCTCATTTTCGCTAAAAATAAATAGCTAGCAAAACGAGAAAACCAACTCCAATGTACCGTGATGCAATGTTATGCTATGCTATGCGATGTTTATGCGAATGCAATGCAATGTTTTCAAGGACCTAAGAGATTTAAATTTGTTAAACAAGCAATGAACAAACATTTATTAGTACTTCTCATTATTCTTTTCTTTTAAGTACAAGAGATAGTTCAAAGCAATAAAAGAAAACATAAACATCCTAAAGCTCTAAGTCTCCCATGGGCTCTGGGCCGATGTATGCTGATGTTTCGCTTCCTCGTGAAGTAGCTTTGTCAACTCTAGAACTTTCTTCTCGCATGTAACACCGAGCTTCAAAGGTATCCCTTCTTCTTGTCAATCCAGATCTCTTCAAGTCTTCAAAATCGTAGGGCATGTCGATGGAGAACAAGATAGGTACGCCACCTATAGCAACAGTTCCATAATTACGTAAAACAGCGTGAATGGCATCATGAGGTTTTGAGCCCCAGCTCACCCATTTGAGGTAAGGTTCCCAAGGAATGGAGTTCGGTGCCCCAAAGTCTTGGTATCGGGCTTCTTACCATGCCCCAAGCATGTATGAACCTTCGCTTGAATTCGAGATCGTGGTTGTAGTCGAACGCAATATCTTGGAGAAGCATATCATGGACCATCTCTTCGAGCGAAACCAAACCGACGAGAGCTAAGGAAGGGTAGGTACTCCCCTTATACCAAGTAAGTACATTAGGGAATTCTCCACAACGCTCATGAAGGTGAAGTCCTTTGAGAGAAAAAGATTCCAACGGATGTCGAATGAGAGTGACATCAACCTTGAGACCATCTCAACCTTTGTTCATTCTTCAAAATCGATGGAGGAAGGTGCGAAATAAACCACCTTGAAAATAACGGACACAACACATGAGAGTTCCTTGTCTCTTAGTAGTACGAGTGTGGAGAGAATGTAGATGTCTCCAAGTAAAGTAGGCACTAGATCATGGTAAGGAACAACTTGATGGCATTGACATCTATGAATTGATCCGAATTAGGAATAGAACCAAACCATAAATTAGCAAGGCCACAATGTTTTCAAATGCATGGAAACTCATAACTTTGAGGAATTCCTGCTTTCTTAATTAGAACTTGAAAGTAAACCCTTAACTCCACTTCTAGTTTCCCAATTGGCTTCAATGTCCGAGCGCTTAAGATGTGGGTATGGATGCGATGTCTTCGAACTTAGGAACCTTTTCCAAACCGTGAATGGCATTTGGTCGAGAATAGGCATCCCAAGTAGCTTAGAGAACTCTTCTAAGGTAGGAACCAACCGATAATGAAATGTAAAGCAATGGTGTTTTGGATCAAAGAACCGGAATAGACATGCATCATATCTTCTTCAAAACCGAGATAACCAAATCAAGTAGGTAACCATGTCTCTTTGATGAACTCGAGCATGGTCGGAATTTCTCAAACCAATTCTTTGAGAAGGGATACCCATGAAGTTGATTCGGATAGTCTTTCTAGAAGCCATAATCCCTACAAAACAGCAAAGATAAATCCCTAGGTCCTTGAAATAGTTAGAAATGATATGCAATGCAAATGATGTCATGATGTCATGTTTAGCACACAACAATTCACACAATGAGCCTAGGTTTAAGGCTTGCAAGAGGTATAGGTGATTACCCTACCAAAAGTTTGAGTTGGTTCATCCCGCCCTATAATAGTAACCGGTTCTAGGAATCTCATATCACGATCTTCCTCGAGGCGCTTATTTCAATACGACGGCCAAGTAGTCGATCGAAAATGTCCCAAAAGTCTAATCTCAATGAGCGTAGCATCGAGTATCAACCAACCTCGGCCTACACCAAAGCCGCCCATCTCACTACCTTCTAATGGCCAAGATGGGTCAATTAAGGTTCTAAAGTTTAGTTAGGCCGATGACACCACGCAGAAGCCAAATACTATCTTCAACTTGGGAATGAAGAGTATCGGACAACCAAAGTGTCACGCTAACGAGCCATCATGTTGACCGCGTAGTTATATGTCCAGCGGTCGCGATGATCTAATGCTACTTACCTAAAAGGAAACCGGATCCGTGTAGGATCCCCACAATATAATACCCAAGCAACCCTTAAAGATAAAGCATACAAGTCAAACAAAAGCGATAAAAGTTATCTAGAAACCCTAAGGCAATTCTCTTTAGTTCCACAGAGTCGCCACTGTAATACGGTGAACTCGACTTTGTAGGATTTTTGTATCCAAATGTGCGATAGCAAGAGTCGCCATCGACTTTTATTTTATCCAATTAAGGGAAGGTAAAGTAATGTAAAAAGACCTTCGTTAGATTCTCGAGTCGGGAGAATGGTTATGAAAAGGGAAGGTATTAGCACCCTTTCCATCCGTAGTTATCTACGCTCTTAGTTGCTCTTAGATCACTTTTAAAATTGCTTTCGGTGTTTGACAAAATGTTTTGAAATGGCATTTCGCTTTGACTTTGTAATGACTCATGTAGGAGTGTATACAAAGTGTTCGAAATGTTTTGTTTTGAAAAGAATTTGAACTTTGAAAAAGTGTGTGGTGTGAAAAGCATTTGATAGAGCGAGCAACTAAAAGACTTATTTACCCACTCGTAATTGGTCGCTTTGTTGTACTTCATTCCTTTAGAATAGCCTAGCCATACCATTAGTTAGTAGGTAGCTCCATCTGGATGTAAGCGGGACATTCAAGGGACATCGGATGGTCATAGAAGGCAACTTGTAGGAAGTATCCTAGCACATTCGGGACTATCATCATTTTCGTGAGGCGACAATCGAGGGTCAAGATCATGTATTCGAAGCTTACATCGTGGGTCTTATGATCTTTGTATCAAGGGACTATGATGATTTGTTTTGAAGGCAACGGCTAGAATACCCTACGCTCGAGGGACAAGACCATTTGAATCGAAGGCATCGAGAGAATTACCCTATGCGTGTGAGAGAAGTGTGTCAAATTCAGATATTTTATCTTGAAGATTAGTGAGCTATGTCCAATTATTATCTTGCCATACACGCCTAATTACTAGCAATTGATAAAGTGAAATTAAAATGCGAATGTAAAGATGCGAAAGATAAACCTATTATTACATGGCTTTGGGGCGTATACATAATTTAAACTTATGGAAAATAAAACCTAATTTAAACTATTACAACCCATGAGCAATTACATTATTGGAAAATAAACGATAAAAGAAAAACGTCCGAATCGGGCAACTCGTGAAAGAATAAGAAAATCGGAAATGCAATATGAATTGAACAAGAGAAAAATGTTAGAAAAATGCAAATTTTAATATGAGAAAATTAATATATGCTGGAAATATGATAAATATATTAAAATAATTTTTGGGATTTTTGGAAAAGATTTAATAATTAAAATGCAATTAATAATGATTTAAATGCTAAATAAAAATAAAATAAATATGCATGCAAAATTATATTTTTAATTTATTAAATTAAATAAACATTTTATGAAAATAATGTAAAAGAAAAAATGTTTTTGGTAATTTTTAATGCGAATAAAATCATGAAAACAATTAAAATTGAATGCAAAAATATTGAAAATAATGAAAATATGAAAATAATTGAGTTTAGTAAAAGTGAAAAATGATTGTCCGAACCAGAATCGAACCGGGACATCCTTTCAAACCTTGAAAACCACATGCTGACTAACCAGCCGGGCGTGGTTGCACTGTTGAAACGAACGATTTGAAAATAACACGCCGCCTATCTCGCCTCCCTCGCGCCATCCAATATCTTCACCTTTTGAATTTTTGAAAGGTGGCTTTGGTTCGACGCCACGCACTCTTGCAAAATTGAAAACGCAATATACATAATATAAATTATATCTAAGGCCATGGTTCGATTCCTTGAAGCATTCGAATGCATTGGTACTAGTCTCGTGGTCCAATTTTTCCTAATAAGAGAAACCCTAAATCGCATAGGAAACCCTAATCATGGCATAACACGATTCGTGCTATGGAAATTCAATTAACACCGAAAGTTTGCAAATACATCACCGATCACAAAAACAAACACAAAACATGTTAACAATGCATGAATCAAAGAATACGATTTTGAAATTTTCTTGAACAAACCGATTTCGGATTCTTTGATTCTTGATGGTTTTAAGCAATGTGAGGGTCCGATCGATTCAGAGATGTCAATAATGTGTGACACCTCAAAACGATTGAAACGGCCGAAGTAGGTTCCCACTGCTTGTGCACCACGGTTTTTGAGCTTTGGAATAGGGTTTGTAGAGCAATTTTTTCGCTTTTTTCTTGATAGGTATGCATCATGTATTTATATCGATGGATTTGGGATTGAATTTGGAAAGAATCAATCAATATTCAATGGAAATCAAATTTGATATTTCCATGAAAATCAAATCTTCAAAGCTTGATCAATTTCAATCCAATCTTGCCTTTCTTGCTCCAATTTCAATTTGTTGGCATTTGTGAGTTAATTGACCTTAAGGAAAGAATAAAATCAATCTTTGCTATTAATTTCAATTTTATAATTTATTTTAAGATTTAATTTGCATTTAAATGAATAAATTACAAATTAAATAGAAAAAAATAAAAATTCGTGGCTTTGGGCTTGGACACTCCTAATTGCTTGAGGAACAAGTTAGGATGAAGAAAAAGTAGGCCCATTTGCAAAAGATTTGATTTTTGAAGTATCTCTCTGTGCATTCTTCCAAAATCGCCCAACTTGTGGATGGTGTAACTTGCTCAATTTTCCACATTTTGAGTTCTTGGACTTTTGGAAAGCTCTAAGAGTCCTCTAACCAATGTCTTTGGTCTCATCTCAATTGGAGTTACCATGCTCAATATATCTTCAAAACAAAAGTTGACTTTTGTTGACTTTGAAAATGACTCAGAATGTTTTGAGCTATACCTCTCAAATGAAGCATTTTTGGACATTCTTGTGAGACATGAAGTTGTAGAGAATTGAATTTCCTTCAAAACAAGAGGTGGTGGAAAATTTGAGAAAGTATGAGAAAGTTATGATCACCAAAGTTCATTGACTTTTCATCTGTAAACCCTAATTTAGAAAGTTTGACTTTTGGGCAAATCTTGAGTTTTCGATGAATCATGATCAACCCTTGATCAAATGATGAATGTAACTTCAAAATGAGGATGTTGACCAAAATTATGAAGTGACCGTATGTTGACCATAGTTGACTTTTGTCCAATACACCCGATTTTCAACCATCCGAGCAATCGTCCGAGGAAACTTGACTGTGAAGCTTGAAACTTGACATGGAGAATCTTTGAAGCATATGAGGAGGCATGAAGGCCATTGGAGATGTTGGAAATCCATCTTGACTTGAGAGATACCAAACCCTAGTTTGGGTCGATTGTCTCAGAGAGAGTTTGTCCGATCAACTCGAGGAATCCTCGAGTATGGATGCATGAAATCTTTGAGTAGATGGAGGGCAAATTGGGGTATGACATGCGAAGGGTGTCAATTCAGATTGTACTCATACTGCCTGTAGAAAGCATCACCAAGTCACTCCAGTACGGATACGCCATTCTCTACCGATAGTACCACTCTAACCGAGTTCCCGACAAACTCTCGAAAATAGTGCATCCACAACTTTCCTCCTCACAGGGGTTGATCTTCCGACATAGGACTTCAAATGTAGCTTAGGGCAAGACATGCCATCATACTTGGCAAAAGTAGGAACTTTGAACTGGGAGGAATCACAACACCGTGATGTGACTTAGATCATCAAAATTCACCTGACATCTTCGTTTTCAAGATTCGACGGTCTTCAAGTTGCTTGTACTTGTCATCCTCATCGTAGTATTGGCCATCATCATAGTTCTTCTCAAGCTCAGCCGACCGCTTCACCATTACCCTTGTTACTTTGTTCAGCCTTGACACTTCCTTCTGAGAGCTCTATCCGATCGACCTCTTAGACCACCTTTGTAGCGCCCGCCCATATTGAGGAGACCGACAACCTTCTTTCTTCGTTGATGAGCTTCTTCGATCTTCTTGGCCTTGACCAAGTCAGAACATCTCAAATCGAGCATTCCGAGCTCAAGATCTTTGACGATCGCTCAAGAGCCATCGCTAAAATAAATAGCGAGCAAATGACAAAACCCATCTTCAATGTACCTGTGATGCAATGTTATGCTATGATATGCAATGTTTATGCGAATGCAATGCAATGTTTTCAAGGACCTAAGAGATTTAAATTTGTTAAACAAGCAATGAACAAACATTTATTAGTACACTCTTTATTATTCTTTTTCTTTTTAAGTACAAAAGATAGTTCAAAACAATAACAAAAGAAAAGCATAAAAATCCCAAAGCTCTAAGTCTCCCATGGGCGCTTCCTCTTGGTGCCGATGTAGGCGTTGATGTTTCGCTCCTCGTGAAGTAACTTGGTCAACTCTAGCACTTTCTTCTCGCTTGCATAACACCGAGCTTCAAAGGTATCCTCTCTTCTTTAGTTGAATCCGTGATCTTCAAGTCTTCAAAATCAAGAGGCATGTCAGATGGAGAATAAGATAGGTACGCCACCTATAGCAACAGTTCCATAATTACGGTAGAATAGGCGTGAATGGCATCATGAGGTTTTGAGCTCGAGGTCTCACCCATTTGAGGTAAGGTTCCAAGGAATGGGTTTTGTGCCCCAAAGTCTTGGTATCGCCTTCTTTACCATGCCCCAAGCGTATGAACCTTCGCTTGTAATTCGAGATCGGTTGTAGTCGAACACAACATCTTGAGAAGCATATCATGTGGACCATCTTTCGAGCAAAACCAAACTGACGAGAGCTAGAGAAGGGTTATAAGTAATACCTCCTCTTATACCAAGTAAGGGTACATTAGGGAATTCTCCACAACGCCAATGAAGGGGAAACTTTGAGAGAAAAGATTCCAACGGATATCCGAATGAGAGAATGACATCAACCTTGAGACCATCTCAACCTTTGTTCATTCCTCAAACTCGATGGAGGAAGGTGCTAAATAAACCACCGAAAGTAATGGTACACAACACATGAGAGTTCCTTTGTCTTTAGTAGTACGAGTGTGAGAGAATGTAGGATGTCTCCAAGTAAAGTAGGCAGGATTGGGCAAGAAACAACTTGATGGCGCTTGACATCTATGAATTGATCCGAGTTAGGAATAGAACCAAACCATAGATTAGCAAGGCCACAATGTCTTCGAATGCATGGAAACTCATAACTTTGAGGAATTTCGGCTTTCTTAATTAGGAACTTGGCAAGTAAACCCTTAACTCCACTGTTTCCCAATTGGCTTCAATGTCGAGCACTTAAGATGGGCGGATGCATGTCTTCGCATTTTAGGAACCTTTTCTAAACCGTGAATGGCATTTGGTCAAGAATAGGTACCCCAAGTAGCTTATAGAACTCTTCCAAGGTAGGAACCAACCGATAACTGGGAATGTAAAGCAATGGTGTTTCGGATCAAAGAATCGGAATAGGACATGCATCATATCTTCTTCAAAACCGTAGATAACCAAATCAAGTAGATAACCATGTCTATTGATGAACCGAGCATGGTCGGAATTTCTCAAACCAATTCTTTGAGTTGAGAAGGTATACCCATGAAGTTGATTCGGATAGTCTTTCTAGAAGCCATAATATCCCTACAAAACAGAGCAAAGATAAATCCCTAGGTCCTTGAAATAGTTAGAAATGATATGCAATGCAAATGATGTCATGATGTCATGTTTAGCACACACAAACAATTCACACAATGAGCCTAGGTTAAGGCTTGTATGAGGTATAGGTGATTACCCCACCAAAAGTTTGAGTTGGTTCATCCTGTCCCATAATAGTAACCGGTTCTAGGAATCTCACATCATCGATTTTTCTCAGGGCGCTTATTTCAATACGACTACCAAGTGGTCGATCGAAAATATCCCAAAAGTCCGATCTCAATGAGCGTAGCATCGAGTATCAACCAACCTTAGTCTCACCAAAGCCGCCATCTCGCTACCTTCTAATGGCCAAGATGGGTCAATTAAGGTTCTAAAAGTTTAGTTACGCTGATGACACCACGCAGGCCAAATACTATCTTCAACTTGGGAATGAAGAGTATGGGACAACCAAAGTGTCACGCTAGCGTAGCCATCATGTTGACCGTTTAGTTATACGTCTAGCGGTCGCGATGATTTATTGCTACTTACCTAAAAGGAAACCCGGATCCGGTGTAGGATCCCCACAAATATAATACCCAAGCAACCCTTAAAGATAAAGCATACAAGTCAAACAAAAGCAATAAAGGTTATCTTAGAAATCCCTAAGGCAATTCTCCCCAGCAGAGTCGCCAGTTCTGTAACACGGTGAACCCGACTTTGTAGGATTTTTGTATCGCAAATGTGCGGATAGCAAGAGTCACCACCGACTTTTATTTTTATCCAATTAAGGAAGGTAAAAGTACGAAAAGACCTTCGCTTAGATTCTCGAGTTCGGAGAATGGTTATGAAAAGGGAAGGTAGTAGCACCCTTTCCATCCGTAGTTATCTACGCTCTTAGTTGCTCTAGATCACCTTTTAAAATTGCTTTCGTGTGTTTGACAAAATGTTTTGAAAAGGCATTTCGCTTTGACTTTGTAATGATTCATAAATGTATACAAAGTGTTCGGAAATGTTTCGTTTTGAAAAGAGTTTGAACTTTGAAAAAGAGTGTGGTGTGAAAGCATTTGGTTTAGAGCAAGCAACTAAAAGACTTATTACCCACCTTTAATTGGTCGTTGCATTTCGCTCCTTTAGAATAGCGCTAGCCATACCATTAGTTAGTAGGTAGCCCCATTCGCTGGATGTAAGCGACATTCGGCGGACATCGGATGGTCATAGAAGGCAACTTGTAGGAAGTATCCTAGCATATTCAAGGGACTATCATCATTTTCGAGGCGACAATCGAGGGTCAAGATCATGTATTCGGAGGCGACATCGCGGGTCTTATGATCTTTGTATCAAGGGACTATGATGATTTGTTTGAAGGCAACGGTGTTAGAATACCTCTACGCTCGAGACATGACGCTTTGAATTCAAGGCAACGAGAGAGAATTACCCAAAGTGTGTGAAAGAAGTGTGTTGATTTCAAGTATTTTATCTTGCAAATTAGTGGGCTATGTTCGTTATTATCTTGCCATACACGCCTAGTTACTAGCAATTTATAGGTGGTAAATTAAAATGCGGAATGTAAAGTACGAAAGGTAAATGTCCTACGCTATTACATGGCTTTGGGGCGTATACATAATTTAAAATGCGGAAAATAAAGATCCTAATTTAAACTATTACATCCCATAGACAGCTACATTATTGAAAAATAAAATGATAAAGAAAGAATCGTCTAATCGGATCAACCCAGAAAGGAATGAGAAATCGAAAATACGATATGAATCGAACAAGAGAAAAATGTTAGAAAAATGCAATTTTTATATGAGAAAATTATTACATGCTGGAAATAATATAAATATGCTAAAATAAATTTTTGGGATTTTTTGGATGTAATTTAATAATTTAAAACGAATTAAAAGTGATTTAAATGCAAAATTATGAATAAAAATAAATATGTATGCAAATTGTATTTTTAATTTTATAAATTAAATAAAGGTTTTCTGAAAATAAATGCAAAAGAAAAATAATTTTGGTAATTTTTAAAGCGTAATAAAATATGAAGAGAAATTAAAATAATGCAAAATATTAAAAAATTAGAAAACATGAAAAGAAATTGAGTTTGTGAAAAAGAAAGAAAACCGGTCTTGGGTGGATCGAATCGAGTCCTTGAGAGCATCCCACAACAAGATGTGCCTTTACCACTACGCCATGTGCAAGCGTGTTATGAAATGAAACGTGAAGTGATGAGTAACACACGCCGCTTGGGAGAAGTCAAGGCCTACCACCGGTGGGGTCCTCGCTGATGAGAGAGCGAATCAAGGCTCCATTGTGCCACGCTTGCCTCGTGTCGGAGTCACAAGTCGCCGACGCCGAGCCCTAGCTACTGCCTTCTCCCACTTAAACCTCAAACCCGCTAAATAAGGAAAATCAAAGCAAAAGAAAGACCTATCCCCCCTAATTCGACCCTCCTGAGTTCGATGGTGCCCTTAGTTTCGACTGAAAATGGCTACATCGTGAGTTTCGAAAGAAAGAACAAAAACTGCCCTAGCCATGGCATGTTCTAATTCTAGCGTTAAACCTCCCATGTAATACGTCAAGCATGTTCTAATGGATGCCCTGATCTCAAACAAACACACCAAAACAGTTAAAGATGCATGGATTTTAAAATTCGAAATTGTGAAAAATGCAAACCGGTGAGAGTTCAACCACGCGATCTGGGCAGTTCTGGGCAGGAATAAAGGTTGCTTTTGATTGCTGGGAACCACCTGAGCACGATGGAATGGTCAAATTGGCCTAAAACTTGCTAGAAATTGAAACACGATTTCTCCAACTTTGAAAAATATTTTGGCAAAATAAGGGTTAGTGCAAGGGCTAGGGTTTCCTCCCTCTTGCTGGCTATGATACTTGGTATTTATAGAGAAAATTTGGATGGCAAAGGAGTGAAAAGATTTGATTGGAGCATTCAATTTTTTTCAAATGAAATCAATTTTCTTGAAGAAAATTTGATTTCCTCTTCAATGCATGATCATGCACGAATTTGGCAAGGATATCGGGCTATCTTGGACTTCAAGGAAGATATAAAATCAATTTTTGAAAAATATATCATATTTTATATAATTTAATTTTGAATTAAATGTTCTAAAATTCAAAATAAATTAATAAAATATAAATTGCCATGGCCAAGCATTTATGGGTCAAAATCATGTCATGAACAAGTTTGGATCAAAAGATTTTAGGCCCATTTGGAAAATTTTGCATTTTGACCAAATGTCCGTTTGTGCAATCATTCAAAATCGCCCAACTTCTGAATAGTGTATCTTGCTCAATTTTTCATCTTTTGAGTGTTCTTGGACTTTTGAAAGCTATAAGAGTCCTCTAACCAACCTTTTGGTCTCATCTCAATTGGAGTTTCCATGCTCAATATATCGTCAAAACAAAATGTTGACTTTTTGTTGACATTGAAAATGACCGTAATGTTTTGAGCTATACCTCTCAAATGAAGCATTTTTGGACATTCTTGTGAGACATGAAGTTGTAGAGAATTGAATTTCCTTAAAACAAGAGGTGGTGGAAAATTTCGAGAAAGTATGAGAAAGTTATGATCACCAAAGTTTAGTTGACTTTTCATCTAGAAACCCTAATTTAGAAAGTTTGACTTTTGAGCAAATCTTGAGTTTTCTTGATGAATCATGATCAACCCTTGATCAAATGATGAATGTAACTTCAAAATGAGGATGTTGACCAAAAATTATGAAGTTTGACTGTATGTTGACCATAGTTGACTTTTTGTCCAATACAACTGATTTTCAACCATCTGAGCAATTGTCTGAGGAAACTTGATTTGTGAAGCTTGAAACTTGACATGGAGAATCTTTAAAGCATATGAGGAGGCATGAAGACCATTGAGATGTTGGAAGCCCATCTGGCCTCGAGAGATATCAAACCCTAGTTTGGGTTGATTGTCTAGAGAGAGTTTGTCCGATCAACTCTCGAGGAACTCGAGTATAGATGTATGAAATATCTTGAGAAGATGGAGGGCAAATTTTGGGGTATGACATTGGCCATTAGAAGGTAGTGAGATGGTCGGTTTGGTGCAGACTAAGGTTGGATGATACTCGATGCTACGCTCATTAAGATCAGACTTTGGGATATTTTCTCGACCACTGGTAGTCGATTGAAATAAACGCCACGAGAAAGATCAATGATGTGAGATTCCTAGAACCCCTACATTATTATAGGACAAGATGAACCAACTCAAACTTTTGGTGGGTAATCACTTATACCTCTTGCAAGCCTTAAACCTGTGCTCATTGTGTGAATTGTTCAGTGTGCTAAACATGACATCATGACATCATTTGCATTGCATATCATTTCTAACTATTTCAAGGACCTAGGATTTATCTTTGCTGCTTTGTAGGATTATGGCTTCTAGAAAGACTATCCGAATCAACTTCATGGGTATACCTTCTCACCAAAGAGTTGGTTTCGTAAATTCCGACCATGCTCAGTTCATCAAAAGACATGGTTATTTGCTTGACTTGGTTATCTCCGGTTTTGAAGAAGATATGATGCATGTCCTATTCCAGTTCTTCGATCCGAAACACCATTGCTTTACATTCCCTGATTATCGCTTGGTTCCTACCTTGAAGAGTTCTCTGTTACTGGGATACCTATTTCACCAAATGCCATTCACTGGTCTAGAAAAGGTTCCTAAGTACAAAGACATTGCATCAGCCTTGCATCTCAAGCGCTCCGACATTAAATCCAATTGGGAAACTAGAAGTGGAGTTAAGGGTTTACTTGCCAAGTTCCTAATTAAGAAAGCCCGAGAATTCCTCAAAGTTATGAGTTTCCATGCATTCGAAGACATTGTGGCCTTGCTAATCTATGGTTTGGTTCTATTCCCTAACTCGGATCAATTCATAGATGTCAACGCCATCAAGTTGTTTCTTACTCGCAATCCAAAGGCTACTTTACTTGGAGACATTCCTCATTCTCCACACTGCATTATCAAAAGACAAGGAACTCTCATGTGTTGCATACCATTACTATCCAGGTGGTTTATTTCGCACCTTCCTCCATCAATTTTGAAGAACGAACAAAGGTTGAAGTGGTCTCAAAGACTAATGTCACTCTCTCATTCAGATATCCGTTGGAGTCTTTTCTCTCAAAAGGACTTCACATTCATTGAGCGTTGTGGAGAATTCCCTAATGTATCACTCCTTGGTATAAGGGGAGGTATTACTTACAACCCTTCTCTAGCTCTACGCCGCTTGGTTTTGCTCGAAGAGATGGTCCACATGATATGCTTCTCCAAGATGTTGTGTTCGACTACAATCACGATCTCCAGAATTACCGACGAAGGATTATACACGCTTGGGGCATGGTAAAGAAGACTGATACCAAGACTTTGGGGCACCAGAACTCCATTCCTTTGGAACCTTACCTCAGATGGGTGAGAGCTCGAGGTCAAAACCTCATGATGCCATTCACTGCTTTACCAAGAATTATGGAACCTGTTGCTATAGGTGACGAATCCTATACTATTCTCCATCCTGACATGCCTACTGATTTTGAAGACTTGAAGAGATCTTGGATTCAGCTTAAAGAAGAAAGGGATACCTTTGAAGCTTAGTGTTACGCAAGCGAGAAGAAAGTGCTAGAGTTAACAAAACTACTTCACGAGGAGCGGAACATCAACGCCTACCTCGGCATCAAGAGGAAGCACCCATGGGAGACTTAGAGCTCTCGATTTATATGTTTTTCTTTTATTGTTTTGAACTATCTTTTGTACTTAAAAAGAAAATTAATAAAAAGAGAACTAATAAATGTTTGTTCATTGCTTGTTTAACAAATTTAAATCTCTAAGGTCCTTGAAAACATTGCATTGCATTCGCATAAACATTGCATATCATAGCATAACATTGCATCACAGGTACATTGAAGATTGGTTTTCTCATTCTCGCTATTTATTTTAGCGTAAATGGCTTGAACAATCCACAAAGATCTCCGTGCTCGTAATGCCTGGCCCAACAGATGTTCACCACTTGGTCCAAGGCCAAGAAGATCCAAGAAGCTCATCAATGTAAAGAAGAAGGTTGTTGGTCTTCTCAACATGGGCGACGCTACAAAGGTGGTCCTAAGAGAGTCACTGATAGAGCTCAAGGAAGTGTCAAGAATGAGGGAGGTCGAGGGTAATGAAGATGACCAGCGAGCCTAAGAAGGAGGGAGAAGATCGTCGACCATAGCCAGACTCAATGAAGATGACAAGTACAAGCAACTCAAGACCGTCTCAATGTCAGGAAAACTCAAGATATCCGGCTGAATTTTGATGATCCGAGTCTTGTCCCTGGTGTGGTGATTCCTCCTAAGTTCAAAGTTCCATCTTTTTCCAAGTATGATGGCATGTCTTGTCCGAAGCTGCATTCGAAGTCCTATGTTCAAAAGATCAATCCCCACACTGATGACAGAAAGTTGTGGATGCACTATTTTCAAGAGAGTTTGTCCTAACTCGCTTGGAGTGGTATTATCACCAGAGAATAACCATATCCGTACCTGGAGTAACTTAGCAGATGCTTTCTACAAGAAGTATGAGTACAATGCTGAATTGACACCCACTCGCATGCAACTACAGGGCATGTCTATGGGTCGTGATGAGAAGTTTAAGGAGTATGCTCAGAAATGGAGAAATTTAGCAGGCAGAGTTCAGCCACCCTTGTCCAATAGGGAATTGGTTGGTATGTTTATGGGAACACTGATAGGCCCGTTCTTCAATCATCTGATTGGAAACTCTTCAGCCGGATTCACCGAGTTGATATTGACAGGAGAGCATATTGAAGCTGGTATCAAAACTTGAAAGATTCAGACAGAGACATCTTCAAATGCTGCAAAGAGATCTTTTGGTGGTAAGAAGGAAACCAATGTTGTGTATCGTCAGAAAAGCCGAGCCAAGAACGACCGTGCTCAATCCGTGGGGGCGATTGTGATCTCCAATCCTACATCAGCACAACCTCAGCGAGACAACGCAGTCGTAACACGCCACGAAGATGCATTACTTAAGATCAACATGCCATTGTCACAAGCCTTGCAACACATGTTGAAAGCAAAGTCGACACTTGAGGGATCCTCCTCAAAACATCAACACTTCCTCTCCGAGATACAATCCTAATGCTAAGTGTGCTTACCATTCCAATAGCCCTGGACATAGCACTGATGACTGTTGGGCTCTGAAGAACAAGATTCAAGACATGATTGGAGATAAGTAGATTGAGTTTGACCCTCCTGTTGAGACTCCGAATATGATCAACGCGCCTATGCCTAACCATGACAAGAGTTCCAATGCTGTTGGTGAAGATACTTACGTTTTCAACACAGATGACTTAACCATCCCTCTGATGACTATTAAGAAGAATTTGCTAAGCCGGTGTCAATCCAGGATGCCCAGAGAATTGTCACAGCCTATATGCACCGATGGTTGTGCTTGGTCGAGAAGACGGTCCAAAGGTATGATGAATAACCGTGAGATACTATTTCAAACCACCGTGCAGTCGTGTGAAGATATGTCTAAGTTGAAAATCAAGATGTGAATGAAACCGCACCATCCGGTGGGATACCTTGGGGCAGCCAAGTGGAAAGTATGATTACATGGTGAAGTACACCGCTCTAAGCTTAACAAGATTGAGAGCTATTCGCTCAAGTAAAGTCGGTTCCTGCACATTCAATTCCACTTTTGTCATGGACATCCGTCCATTTACTCTTGCCTACTTGGACGCCTTGGATACATGAGGCAAAGGCCATACTCTACCTTACATCGGTCAAGTACCCGGTGAAAGGGAAGGTTGTTACAGTGTGTGGTGAAGAAGAATATATGGTCAGTCATCTAAAGTCATTCCGATACCTCGAGGTGGAGGGTGAATTCTACGAGACTCCCTGTCAAGCTTTTGAAACAATTCCCAAAGTCATGCCTGTTGACTCTCCCGTCGCTCCTGAAGTTACGCAAGCTCCGCCTATGATGGCTTCACTGAAGGATGCACAAGCCGCTGTTGAAGGAGGAGGTAGTTCTATTTGGGGACGGCTCCCCGATCTTCCTTTCAAATCCGACAAGACTAGTTTAGGCTTCACCATCAAAGGTCAGAAGATGATACGCGAACGCCGCCAACTTCCTTTCCGTGATCACCAAAGTGGAATCCATGCTATAGAAGACTACTACGACTTCGACAGCAAGTGGATCTTCCTAACCTGCATAATGGCTCGTGAATTGGAAGACCAAGACGCTATACCAATCTCCTTTAGACAGGAGTAATTTCTCTTGTTTTGTTTTTCTTTTCGTATTTCTTTATGTTTTGAACAATAAACTTTGAAAGCCTAGTGCCTTGCCCGGGGCATCATGGCTCGTTTGTGAGGGTTATTATCTGTCATTTGCATATTTTCATTCAATAAAATCGTTGGACTTTTGCATTATTTGTTGTTTTCTTTACTTTATCACCCCTTCAAAAGCTATGTGTTTTACACACACCCACGTGATGCATCGTAATCACTCCGAATCTCGTTGATAACAAAATGCTATTGCTAAATATGACTTCGATAATCCGATCTACCGTCAAGACGAAAGTGAGGAAGATTGTTATGCCAAGAGAACTTGTCGATCACAAAGAAGAAGATCGAGTTATACAACCACCAAGAGCAAGTGGAGGTTGTGAATTGGGTACCGACGAAGATGTAAAAGAGATCAAGATAGGAGCAGTCTTGAGAAGAGTGTTAAAGAAAGGTTGATTCAGATGCTACGAGACTATATTGAGGTATTTGCTTGGTCATACGAGGACATGCCAGGTTTAGACATTGATATTGTGGTGCACCGATTGCCAACAAAAGAGGGTTTTCCCAAAGGAAATGTAAGGTTTGTTGACGCGTCCCGAGATGTCGAGAAAATTAAAGCCAAGTTATGAAGCGCTTCAACGCCGGTTTCTTAGCGCATTTCCTACCCAAGGGTTGCTAATGTGGTGTTTGTGCCCAAGAAGGATGGCAAGGTACAAATGTGTGTAGATTACAGAGATCTGAACAAAGCGAGTCTGAAAGACGATTTTCCACTTCCTCATATTGATGTTTTGGTTGACAACACCGCTCAACATAAAGTTTTCTCCTTCATGGATGGTTTCCTCCTACAATTAGATTAAAATGGCTCCCGAGACATGGAGAAGACTACTGCATACAAAGGGGCACTTTCGCTACAAGGTTATGCCATTGGCCGAAGAACGCAGCGCCACTTATCGCGCTATGGTGACGTTATTTCATGACATGATTCATCACGAGATAGAGGTCTACGCCGATTTACATGATAGCTCGATCATAAACTGAAGAAGAACATCTTGATCATTTGCAGAAACTATTTGACAGATTGAAGAAATACAGGTTGAGACTTAATCGTAACAAGTGCACCTTTGGAGTCAGAGCCGGTAAACTCCTAGGTTTGTTTTCAGTGGTAAAGGTATTGAAGTTGATCCCGCCAAGGTTAAAGATATTCAAGAAATGCCAGCTCCCCGCACCGAGAAGGAAGTCAGAGGTTTCTTGGGCCGAGTAAACTACATTGTCAGATTCATTGCACATCTAACTGCTGCTTGTGAGCCAATCTACAAGTTACTTAAGAAAGATCAAGTAGTAGAATGGAACGACGATTGCCAAATCGCTTTTGACAAAATCAAGGAATACCTACAGAATCCTCCTATCCTGATGCCACCCGCCGAAGGAAGACCTCTTATCATGTACTGACAGTGTTGGAGAATTCAATGGGTGTGTTGGGGAAACATGACGAGTCCGGTCGAAAAGAGCACGCAATATACTACCTTAGCAAAAGTTTATCGATCGTGAAACAAGATACTCACTTGAGAAAACTTGCAACGCTTTGTCATCGTCACGGCTAAGACAAGATATGTTGACTCACACTACCTTGTTGATTTCCAAGATGGATCCGATAAAATACATATTTGAGAAACCATCTCCTAAGGATAGCAAGATGGAAAATGATCTTGACCGAGTATGACATCCAAGACATTTCGTAAAGATCAAAGGGAGTGTAGTAGCCGATCATTTGGCTCATCAAGTCGTAGATGACTATCGCCTATGCAGCTCGAGTTTCAACGAAGATGTTTTACTAGTTATCGATTGCAAAGAACTGTGACTGCATTTAAGGACTCGAACAAGGATCCCGATGGACCATGGTCTTTGATGGAGCCTCAAACGCACTTGGCAATGGCATTGGCGCCATCATTACATCTCCTTCAGGCGGACATACACCATTCACCGCCAGATTGTATTTCAGTTGCACTAACAACATGGCCGAATACGAAGCGTGCATCATGGGTATTAAAGCCGCTATTGACTTAAGAATCAAATTCTTGCAAGTATATAGAGACTCAGCTTTAGTGATCACCGACATATGAGGGATACGAAGCATCCGAATCTTATTCCAGACGAGAGCATGTTCTGAGTTTGATCCCCTACTTCGAAGAAATCACTTTCAATCACATTCCACGAGAAGAGAATTAGTTGGCAGACGCATTGGCTACTATGTCGTCTATGTTCAAGGTCAGATGGGACAACGAGGCCCCCCAGATCATCATTGTGAAGTTTGACGAACCAGCGTATTGTTATGAACTTGATACAGACGAGAAACCTTGGTACTATGACGTGAAGAGGTATCTTGAGACTCAAGAATATCCTGCAGGGGCATCTCTCAATGATAAGAAGTTCTTGAGAAGATTTGCATCCAAATGCTTCCTCAACAATGGCATCTTATACAAGCGCAATCACGATTTGTGCTTACTTCGCTGTGTAGACCGGAAAACAGCGGAACGTATTATGGAAGAGTTACACGAAGGCGCGTTTGGTACCCATTCTAGTGGAAATACAATGGCTAAAAAGATTCTGAGAACATGTTACTATTGGTCCACCATGGAAGCTGATTGTCACCGCTATGCTCGATCTTGTCACAAATGTCAGATTTATGCTGACAAAGTGCACGTACCTCAAGTACCTCTGAATGTTCTAACAACTCCTTGGCCTTTTGCAATGTGGGCATCGACATGATCGGAGAAATCAAGCCCACGCCTTCCAACGGACATCGCTTCATCCTTGTGGCAATTGACTATTTCACCAAATGGGTAGAGGCAGCCTCGTCAGATCGCTACCAAGAATGTAGTGGCTCGATTCATCAAACACAATCTTATCTCGTCGATATGGCACTCCCGAAAGGATTATCACAGATAATGGCTCTAATCTCAACAACAAGATGATCACCAAACTCTTCACGCAGTTCAAGATCAAGCATCACAACTCTTCTCCCTATCGGCCTAAGATGAATGGCGCAGTGGAAGCCGCCAACAAGAACATTAAGAAGATTATACAAAAAATGACAGTGACTTACAAAGATTGGCATGAGATGTTACCATTCGCTCTTCATGGTTATCGCACTATAGTACGAACATCAACTGGGGCAACTCCCTTCTCTCTTGTGTATGGTATGGAAGCAGTCCTACCAATCGAGGTTTAGATACCTTCAACCAGAGTCCTCCAGGACGCAGAGTTAGGCGAAGACGATTGGATTCAGACTCACCTTGACCAGATTAATATGATTGATGAGAAACGACTTGCATCCATCTGCCATGGACAGATCTATCCGAAACGAATGATCAGAGCATTTAACAAGAAAGTCAAGCACCGAGTCTACCAAGTCGGTGATCTAGTAGTCAAGCACATCATTCTTCCACAAGGTGATCCCAGGGGCAAATGGACTCCCACCTACGAGGGACCGTTTGTAGTCAAAACAGTATTTTCCGGCGGAGCTATGATACTTAGCACCATGGATGGTGAAGACTTCCCACACCCTGTGAACGCAGACATAGTCAAAAAATACTACGCATAAATGAGACCCACTAGGTCGACTGACCTAGGCAAAAATAAGGGCATCCTGGCGAACCAAAAATGCGGGGGCAAAAGTTAAGGATATATACAAAACATGTACACCCGACAAGTCGAAAACCTGAAAAGGCGGCTTGGGCAAAAAAGGGTATCCTGGTAGACCTAAAACCCGAAGGGCGTCTAGGCAAAAGTTAGGATTTAAGCGCATTTACTATGTCTCGCCCGATCACCTATCTACGCACTACTATCAACATTCAAGATTGAAATGGCGAAGATCAATTCACTCACTTTCTACCGATTAAGGGATGAGATAGTTGAAATATATGAGTACTAGCATAGTTGGAACTTAACGAGATTGTTTCCGCATAGCTTTTACTCTTCTTGTATACAAACTACTTGGCCATACGCCACATTTCAAATAAATACGAGTTCTTTCTCTTTACAAGTTTTTGTTGTTGTTGTTTGCATAAAGTCCAACGTTTGCTTTGAATGATTATATGCATCTGACAATAAAAATCTATTTACAAACATGCGAAAAGTTAACATGCAAAAGTAGCATACAGCTCCGTGAATTGAGATGACGACTAAAGTCACCAAAATAGCCTCCCCAACATGATCCCCACAGAGGTGTCACTCACCACAAAACCTTCCCCGGCAAAGAAGAGGAAGACCCCCAAGCAGTGATTCCACTCAACATCTTCAAGCAATAACATTTCGCCCCCGACCGAGGTATTTGTCCCCAACAAGGTATCTCTCAACATTCCCCTTTTCCCCGACAGCAGCAGTATCCAGACTTGAAACTTGGTCAGGTAGTGCACCGGAGGAAACCTACATCCTTTTTCCCCAGCTAGAGATTACAACGGGCCCCCAGATTCTTCTAACCCGGTCTCCCGGCAATTATCAAATACTCTCCAGCAGGATTTACACGCAAGATCCCCAGCAGAGTACCTCCCATTCTCCTCAATAGGTCTATGTATGAGATCCTCAACAACGGTTTCTCGATCTCTACAATTTCAAGAATATCTAGGCCCAAGACTTGGTCGAGTGCACCGAGGAATCAAAGTTTTCTTTCCTCGTGGTTTCTTCCCCAAATGTAAGTCGAATTCCAAGGTAACATCCGCATCTTCTTCAAGATGGATATGTTTTGAAATACCACAACATCTATCATTCATACATTTCTCATATATGCATATGTCATTCATACACATTGTCATGCATCATTCCTTGCATAATACTAACAATATTCTATCAAAGTTTCTCTTGTTTCCTCTAAAACAGGTGAAAGCCACTCCCGACGCATACAGGTCCAAGATCAATACCCGAATCCAGACAGGAGAACTATCTGAAAGACCGCCCTAGTTGTCCTCCGACAACTGGTCCAAGATTAAGACCCGAATCCAGACGTGAAAACTATCCGAACGACCACCCTTGTTGTCCTCCGACAACGGATCCAGGATTAATACCCGAAGCTCGACGGGAAACCCTATCCGAACGATCGCAAGTTATCCTCCAATAACAGGCAATGGACCAATACCCGATGCACAATAGGGAAGCTATCCACATTTTGCCAACTACTACCCTCCAGAGCAGTCAGCACGAAGAACTATTCTGACTCATTCTTATTATCAACAGCATCTACAGAGTCTAGCGTACGACTCAATTGCCTTGGATGGCATCTTAAGCTCTCCATCTTCAAAATGCTGCATATTTGGTTAAAAACCAATACAAACCAATAAGTTCATTCAAAGATGAGCACGATGTCTAACGCACGACTCCCCCCGGATGGCATCTTAAGCCCATCTCCTTCCACTCCTGTGAACGCCTACGAGCCAGCAGCGACCCACCCTCAAGACCGATCTTTCCCGATGGCATCTTAAGCCCATCCCCGTCATTTCTTCTATCGACAACCTCAAGTCTAGCGTGCGACTCATTCCCCAAATAAGTTCCAACTTCTCCAAATGGCATCTCAGAAGCCCATTCTCGATCATCACCAACAATGAGTGCAAGTTTCAGTGTGTACTGAGTGTTCAATCATCTTCTACCTCCGTGTCACGAAGGCTAACATGCCAATCTAACCTTCCAAGACAAGAATATTGAATGGGCAGCTGTCATACCCCAAAATTTGCCCTCCATCTTCTCAAGATACTTCATACATCCATGCTCAAGGATTCCTCAAGGGTCGATCGACAAACCTCTCCTAGACAATCAACCCAAACTAGGTTTGGTATTCCTCGTGCCAAGATGGACTTCCAACATCTCCAATGGTCATCATGCCTCCTCATATGCTTCAAAGATTTTCCATGACAAATTTCAAGCCTCACAAGTCAAGTTTCGCATAATTGCTCGATGGTTGAAAATCAATCAGATTGACAAAACGTCAACCGTGGTCAACATACAACAAACTTCATGATTTTTGGTCAACATCCTCATTTTGAAGTTACATTCATCATTTGATCAAGGGTTGATCATGATTCATCAAGAAAACTCGTGATTTGCTCAAAAGTCAAACTTTCTAAATTAGGGTTTCTTAGTGAAAAGTCAACCAAACTTTGATCGAAAGATAACTTCTTCATACTTTCTCGTAAATTTTTCCACCACCTCTTGTTTTGAAGGAAATTCAATTCTACAACTTCATGTGTCACAAGAATGTTCAAAAATGCTTCATTTGAAAGGTATGGATCAAAACATTAGTGTCCTTTTCAAAGTCAACAAAAAGTCAACGTTTTGTTTTAAATATATATTGAGCATAGAAACTCCAATTGAGATGAAACCAAAGAGGTTGGTTAGAGGACTCTTAGAGCTTTCCAAAAAGTCCAAGAACACTAAAAAATTTGGAACATTGAGCAAGATACACTATTTAGAAGTTGGGCAATATTGGACAATTGCACAAAAGGAGATATTGGTCAAAATGCAAAATTTTCCAAATGAGCCTATAATCTTATGATCCAAACTTGTTCATGATGTTATTTGTGACCCATTAATGTTTGTCATGATAATTTTCTATTTTATTAATTTATTTTTGGATTTAAAACCATTTAATTCAAAATTAAATTATATAAAATATGAAAATAAGATATTTTTCCAAAAGGAGTGATTTTATATCAAACTTGAGGTCCAAGGAAGCCCATGATACATGCCAATTTCGTGCTTGATCCTTCATTAAAGAGAAAATCAAATTTTCTCCAAAATTTGATTTTATTTGAAAATTATTTAATGCATTCAAAACCAAATCTTTTTTCCTTGTTTTTTCTCTCCTAATTCACTCTATAAATAGCCAGCAATATGCCAAGCAAAGGACACGAAACCCTAGCCCTTACAACAACCCAAACTTTGCCAATTTTTTTAAGAATTGTTGAAAATTGAATTTTATTTTGCAGCCTCTTTCAACCATCCAAACGTATTCAGGGGGTAAGATTGAGTAAGTATACATCATTGTTATTGATCAAAGCAGCCTGAATCGATGCATACATGATCGTACATATTCAAATATTTCTTGATTTTGCATTTTAATATCCGTGTTTCAATCAATTCAATGCTTTCATTGTGTTCATAAGACTCTATAAGACCGATCCGGGCAATCGCTTTCACCTGGACGCCTAATCGCATATTGTCATGTTTAGGTTTAGGAACCGTGAAGCTCGAATCGCTTGTACAAGCATTTTTAATCAAACTAACATCACCATTGGACTTGGAAGGGTCGATTTAGGGTAAGGTCCCTTCCCGCTTATTGCTCGATTTTGCGGTGTCTGGGTTGGATCGCGGAGAAGACGACCGAGCTAGGCTCCGGCCATTGACATCATTTGACCGGCAGAGGTCTGGGCGATAGAAGTCCCGATTCGTCCGCTCATGTTGTGGGTCCACGATGTCGACTCAGCTTGATTCAAATGTCCAGGACACGTAATCATTCATATCCAATTGTTTTTCACTTTACAAACACCAAGTGACACTTGGCCCAGTGGTTAAGGCATGGACTGTTCAAAGATGCTCCTTCTGGTCACGAGTTCGAATCAACCTGGGACCAGTTTTGTTTCTTTTTTTCACAAACTTCAACTATTTTCCTATTTTCCATATTTTCCTATTTTCTTAATATTTTGCATTCATTTTAATTTATTTCAATAATTTTTATCATGCATTTAAAAACACCAAAAAATATTTTTCTTTTTGCATTGTTTCCAGAAAATGTTTATTTAATTTATAAAATTAAAAACATTAATTTTGCATGCATATTTAATTTAATTGTTAATTTATCATTTAAATCACTTTTAATTGATTTTTAATTATTAAATTAACTCCAAAAAATCCCAAAAAAATATTTTAGCATATTAATGTTATTTCCAGCATGAAATATTTTTCTCATTTAAAAATTATTATATTTGCTAACATTTTTCTCTTATTCGATTTCCTTGTATTTTCCGATTTCTCATCTTTTCACAGTGTTATCTCGCTTCGACGATTTCTTTTATCGCTTTTTCCAATTATGTAATTGCTTATGGGATGTAATAGCTTAATTAGGCTTTGATTTTCCATTTTAAATTATGTATCTCCAAAGCCATGTAATAGCGAGGATTTATCTTTCCGCACTTTATATTCCCGCATTTTAATTTCCGCACCCTATGAACTGTTAGTAATTAGGCGTGTATGGCAAGATAAAATTGAACATAGCTCACTCTAATTTTCAAGATAACATGAATCTGAAATGAACACACTCTTTTCACACATGCACCCCTTAGGGTAATTCTCTCTCGTTGCCTTACGAATTCAAATGGTCATGTCCCTCGAATGTAGAGGTATTCTAGCACCGTTGCCTTCAAAATATATCATCATAGTCCCTTTGATACAAAGATCATAAGACCCACGATGTCGCCTCCAAATACATGATCTTGACCTCATTGTCGCCACGAAAATGATGATAGTCCTTCGAATGTGCTAGGATACTTCCTACAAGTTGCTTTCTGACCATCCGATGTCCCTTCGAATGTCCCGCTTACATCCAACAATAGAGTTACCTACCAACTAATGGTATGGATAGCGCTATTCTAAAGGAACGAATAACAAGAAACGAAATGCCTTTTCAAAACATTTTGTCAAACACACGTAAAGCACGCTAAAGTGATCTAAGAGCAACTAAGAGCCCAGATAACTACGGATGGAAAGGGTGCTAATACCTTCCTTTTCATAACCTTCTCCCTTACTCGTAATCTAACGAAGGTCTTTTTTGTACTTTTTACCTTCCCTTAATTGGATAAAAGAAAAGTCGGTGGCGACTCTTGCTATCCGCACATTTGCGATACAAAAACCTACAAAGTCAGTTCACCGTGTTACAACTACCTCCTTCTTCAACTGCAGCTTGAGCATCTTTCAGCGAGGCCATCCCAGGCGGAGCTTGCATAACTTCAAGAGTGACGGGAGAGTCAACAGGCATGACTCTGGATATTATTTCAAAAGCTTGACAGGGAGTCTCGAAGAATTCACCTTCCATCTTGAGGTATCGGAATGATTGTAGATGATTGACCATATATTCTTCTTCACCACACACTGTAACAACCTTCCCCTTCACCGGATATTTCAACTCGATGCAAAGTAGGTAATGTCACCCCCATGTATCCAAGGGCCCAAGTAGGTAAGAGTAAGTCGGACGAATGTCCATGACAAAGAAAGTAGAGTCGAAAGTCCGGGAACCGACTTTAATAGGCGTAATGAGTTTCCAAGCACTGCTCGCTAGAACCATCAAAAGCTCTCACAATAATGTCACTAGGTTTCAGAACCAACCCTTCAACATCAAGTCGATCAAAAGCGCCTTCTAGGATGTTCAGAGCAGAACCAGTATCCACCAAAACATGAGATAATGTAACGCCTTGCATTCAACAGATGCAAGGCTTTGTTGTGTTTCCTTCCCAGAGTCAAATCAAGATCGAGAAGCCTGTGCCGTTGTTGGCAGCCAAAGCTAGCAATATAAACCTCGAACTTGTCAGTAGTAGTGTCTTGCGGTACGTGAGCATTCTTCAGAAACTTCAGCAAGGCGTTGGCATAAGCCTCAGAGCACAAGAGCAGAGCAAGCATGGATATCTTGGACGGAGTCTATCCCAACTGTTCCACAACATTATAGTCACTCTTCTTGATAATCTTTAATTTCTCCATTTCTTGTTTGAGGTGTCTCAAGAACTCCTTTGGCACTTCGTCGAGCAGTGATGAGTCACTGGTTCTTTCCCTCTAGCTTGGGGAATGGGTTGAATAGCTGGAATGCGAGCTGGTGTCGCAGTGTCTTTTGGAGGAGAGATATCTAGAGAGAAAACCCTTCCGGTTCTGGTCACCTTACTTGATCCGGTGATGTTGTCAATATCAAGAATGGTAGCTTCAATTGTAAGATCTTCAATGGTCAGAGGGTCTTGCTTGATGCCATGATAGTAAACATCAGCTCCATAGTTCCAAGGGATAGCCTTGTCAGAGGAATATGGAACTGCTCTTGGAGAAGTAATGATGAGAGGTGCCACTCTAGGCACGGGATCAGCAGAGGAAATCCTTATTGTGTTAACATCAAGATAGTCTTCGAAATTGTCACCCCATCCGGTCGCTTTAACATCTTCAATAGGAATCTTGTAGCTCTCAGGAACAGTGTACTTCACCATGTAATCATACTTTCCACTTGGTTGCCCCAAGGTATCCCACACAGATGGTGCAGTTTCATTCACCTCCTCGATCTTCAACTTCTTAGACATGTCTTCACACAGACTCTCCATAGGTGGTTTCAAGAATACTATTTCACTGCTATCCATCATGCATCGAACACGCCTTCTCAACCAAGCACAACCATCGTGCAGATGAGCACCAACGATTCCGGGCATCCTGGTCGACACCGCTTGCAAAGAAATTCTTCTTAATACCATCGAGGAATTGTCAAGTCATCTATGTTGAAAACGTAGTATCCTCACCAACAAAGATTGGAACTTTTGTCATGGTTAGGCATAGGCGCGTTGATCACATTCGGAGTTTCAACAGGAGGATCAAACTCAATCTGCTTGGCTTCAATCATATCTTGAATCTTGTTCTTCAGAGCCCAACAGTTGTCAGTGTCATGCCCTGGGCTGTTGGAGTGGTAAGCAACTTAGCATTAGGATTGTATCTCGGAGAGGAAGTGTTGATACTCTGAGGAGGATCCTTCGAAGTAATCAGTTCTGCCTTCAACATGTGTTACAAGGCTTGCGACAATGGCATGTTGATCTTCGCAAATTGTCTTCGTGGCGCTGCTTTGGCCACGCTGTCTCACCGAGGTTGGCCGATGTAGGATCGAGATCACAACCGCCTCACGATTGAGCACTGTCTGCCTTGGCCCTTTCTCGACCATACAGATTAGTTTTTTCTTACCACCAAAAGATCTCTTCGAGCATTTGAAGATGACTCCATCGAATCTTTCCACTCTTAATACGCCTCCGTCAAATCAACTCTTGAATCCTATCAAGAGTTTCCAATCGATGATCAAGAATGGGCCCGCTGTTCCCATAAACATATCAACCAATTCCCTATTGGACAAGGGTGGTGAACTCGCCGCTAGATCTCCATTTTCGAGCATACTCCTTGAACTTCTCATCACGACCCATAGACATGCTTTGTAGTTGCACGCGAGTGCCAATTCAAAGATTGTACTATATTGCTTGTAGAAAGCATCCGCTAAGTTACCCGTGTACGGATACGGCCATTCTCTAGTCGATAATACCATTCCAATTGAGTTCCAACAAACTCTCTTGAAAATAGTGCATCCACAACTTTCTCATCACAGTGATGGTTGATTTTCAACGACTTCAAATGCAGCCGACAAGAAATGTCATCATACTTGGCAAAAGTGGAACTTTGAACTGGGAGGAATCACCACACCAGAACGAGGCTTAGATCATCAAAATTCAGCCCGACATCTTCGTGTTTTCCACAACATTCGACGGTCTTCAAGTTGCTTGTACTTGTCATCTTCATCGAGTATCGGCTATAGTCGAGCGATCCTCTCCTCTTCTTAGGCTCACCTGGTCATCTTCATTACCCTTGACACCCTCATTCTTGACACTTCCTTAGAGAGCTCTATCCGACTAACCCTTTTAGGACCACCTTTGTAGCGCCCGCCCATGTCGAGAAGACCAACAACCTTCTTCTTTTCGTTGATGAGCTTCTTCGTGTCTTCGCCTTGGACCAAACGTGAACATCATAAACCGAGCATTCTCGAGCTTGGAGATCTTTGACAGACTGTTCAAGAGCCATTTCTGCTAAAATAAATAGCGAGAAAATGAGAAAACCAATCTTCAATGTACCTGTGATGCAATGTTATGCTATGATATGCAATGTTTATGCGAATGCAATGCAATGTTTTCAAGGACCTTAGAGATTTAAATTTGTTAAACAAGCAATGAACAAACATTTATTAGTTCTCTTTTTATTACTTTTCTTTTTAAGTACACAAGATAGTTCAAGACAATAAAAGAAAAACATATAAATCCTAGAGCTCTAGGTCTCCCACGGGCGTTTCCTCTGATGCCGAGGTAGGCGCTGATGTTTCGCCTCCTGAGGTAGCTTTGTCAACTCTAGCACTTTCTTCTCACTTGCATAGCATCGAGCTTCAAAGGTATCCTCTTCTTAAGTCGAATCCAGGATCTCTTCAAGTCTTCAAAATCAGTAGGCATGTCAGGATAGAAAATAGTATAGGGTACGTCACCTATAGCAACTGGTTCCATAATTACTGGTAAAACAAGTGTGAATGGCATCATGAGGTTTTGAGCTCGAGCTCGCACCCATTTGAGGTAAGGTTCCCAAGGAATGGAGTTCTGGTGCCCCAAGGTCTTGGTATCAGTCTTCTTTACCATGCCCCAAGCGTGTATGAACCCTTGTTGGTAATTCTGGAGATCGTGGTTGTAATCGAACATAATATCTTGGAGAAGCATATCACATGGACCGTCTCTTCGAGCAAAACCAAACTGGCGTAGAGCTAGAGAAGGGTTGTAAGTAATACCTCCCCTTATACCAAGTAGTGGTACATTAGGGAATTCTCCATAACGCTAATGAAGGTGAAATCCTTTGAGAGAAAAGACTCCAACGGATATCCGAATGAGAGTGACATTAGTCTTTGAGACCACTTCAACCTTTGTTCGCTCTTCAAACCGATGGAGGAAGGTGCAAAATAAACCACCGAAAGTAACGGTATACAACACATGAGAGTTCCTTGTCTCTTAGTAGTACGAGTGAAGAGAATGTATGACATCTCCAAGTAAAGTAGGCATGGATTACGAGTAAGAAACAACGTGATGGCGCTTGACATCTATGAATTGATCCGAGTTAGGAATAGAACCAAACCATAGATTAGCAAAACCACAATATCTTCAAATGCGTGGAAACTCATAACTTTGAGGAATTCTCGGCTTAATTAGGAACTTAGCAAGTAAACCCTTAACTCCGCTCTAGTTTCCCAATTGGCTTCAATGTCCGAGCACTTAAGATGTAAGGTCGATGTCTTCGCATTTTAGGAACCTTTTCTAAACCGTTAATGGCATTTGGTCAAGAATAGGTACCCCAAGTAGCTTAGAGAACTCTTCCAAGGTAGGAACCAACTGATAACTGGGAATGTAAAGCAATGGTGTTTCGATCAAAGAAGTGGAATAGACGCATCATATGTTCTTCAAAACCGAGATAACCAAATCAAGCGATAACCATGTCTTTGATGAATCGAGCATGATCGGAATTTCAAACCAATTCTTGAAATGAGAAGGTATACCCATGTAGTTGATTCGGATAGTCTTTCTGGAAGCCATAATCCCTACAAAATAGAGCAAAGATAAATCCCTAGGTCCTTGAAATAGTTAGAAATGATATGCAATGCGAATGATGTCATGATGTCATGTTTAGCACACACAAACAATTCACACAATGAGCCTAGGTTTAAGGCTTGCAAGAGGTATAGGTGATTACCCCACCAAAAGTCTAGGAATCTCATATCATCGATCTTTCTCGTAGGCGCTTATTTCAATACGACTACCAAGTGGTCGACCGAAAATATCCCAAAAGTCTGATCTCAATGAGCGTAGCATCAAGTATCAACCAACCTCGGTCTACACCAAAGCCGGCCATCTCACTACCTTCTAGTGGCCAAGATGGGTCAATTAAGGTTCTAAAAGTTTAGTTAGTGCTTGGTGACACCACGCAGAAGCCAAATACTATCCTCAACTTGGAAATGAAGAGTATCAGGACATCCAAAGTGTCACACTAACGTAGCCATCATGTTGACCATTTCGATATACGTCTAACGGTCGCGATGATTTATTGCTACTTACCTAAAAGGAAACCCGGATCCGGGTGTAGGATCCCCCACAAATATAATACCCAAGCAACCCTTAAAGATAAAGCAAGCAAGTCAAACAGAAAGCAATAAAGGTGATCTAAAAATCCATAAGGTATTCTCTCTTTAAGGTGTCTCCCCGGCAGAGTCGCCAGTTCTGTAACACGGTGAACTGACTTTGTAGGTTTTTGTATCGCAAATGTGCGGATAGCAAGAGTCGCCACCGACTTTTCTTTTATCCAATTAAGGGAAGGTAAAAAGTATGTAAAAGACCTTCGTTAGATTCTCGAGTAAGGGAGAAGGTTATGAAAGGGAAGGTATTAGCACCTTTCCATCCGTAGTTATCTACTGCTCTTAGTTGCTCTTAGATCACTTTAAAATTGTGCTTTGTGTTTGACAAAATGTTTTGAAAAGGTATTTCGCTTTGACTTTGTAATGATTCATGTAGGAATGTATACAAAGTGTTCAAAATGTTTTGTTTTTGAAAAGAGTTTGAACTTTGACAAAAGTATGGGTGAAGAGTGTTTTGTTTGAGCAAGCAACTAAAAGTCTTATTACCTACTCGAATTGGTCGCTTTGCTTTTTACGCCCTTTAGAATAGGGCTATCCATACCATTAGTTGGTAGGTAACTCTATTTGTTGGATGTAAGCGGACATTCAAGGGACATCGATGGTCATAGAAAGCAACTTGTAGGAAGTATCATAGCACATCGGGGACTATCATCATTTTTGATGCGACAATCGAGGGTCAAGATCATGTATTCGTAGGCGATATCGTGGGTCTATGATCTTTGTATCAAGGGACTATGATGATTTGTTTTGAAGGCAACAAATAGAATACCTCTACGCTCGAGGGACTTGACCATTTGAATTGTGAAGGCAACGAGAGAATTACCCTAAGGGGTGCATGTGTGAAAAGAGTGTGTTGATTTCAGATTCATGTTATCTTGAAAATTAGAGTGAGCTATGTCCAATTTTTATCTTGCCATACATGCCTAATTACTAGCAGTTTATAGGGTGCGAAAATTAAAATGCGGGAATATAAAGTGCGGAAAGATAAATCCTACGCTATTACATGGCTTTGGGGCAGATACATAATTTAAAATGCGGAAAATAAAAGCCCTAATTAAGCTATTACATCCCATAAGCAATTACATAATTGGAAAAAAGAAAACGATAAAAAGAAATCGTCCGATACGGAATAACCTGTGAAAAGATGAGAAATCAGAAAATACAAGGAAATCGAACAAGAGGAAAATGTTAGCAAAAATAATAATTTTAAAATGAGAAAAATATTTCATGCTGAAAATAATGTTAATATGCTAAAATAATTTTTGGGATTTTTTGGAGTTAATTTAATAATTAAAAATCAATTAAATGTGATTTAAATGATAAATTAACAATTAAATTAAATATGCATGCAAAAATAATATTTTTAATTTTATAAATTAAATAAACATTTTCTGGACATAATGCAAAAAGAAAAATATTTTTTGGTTTTTTTTAATGCATGATAAAAAATTATGAAAATAAATTAAAATGAATGAAAATATTAAATAAAAAAAGAAAATATGAAAAAGTAAGAAAAACATGAAGTTTGTAAAAAAGAAAGGAAACCCGGTCCTGGTGAGACTCGAACCCATGAGCTCTTGGAGCATCTTCAAACAGTCAATGCCTTAACCGCTGGGACACTTGACACCTGGTGTTTAAAAAAACAAAATCAATTGTTTTTAAAGGATGACGCGTCATGGTTATATTTTAAACACAACACCAGGGGTCCAGTGTAACGAGTGAGCTAATCGAGCGAGCCAAACCGCCACGCACGCGTCCAACCTTCAACGGAGTCCACGCCAGAGCTAGGGTCTGGCCATCTTCCCGAGCTTGTCAACCCGAAAACTCGCAAAACGCATCATTTAAAGCAAAACAAGTGCCCAATCGACTAACTCGACCCCTGGGAGCACGATGGTGTGGTCCTTTCGTTCTGAAATGGCCTGGATTTGGAGTTTCGAATCCTATAGTTCTTTGAACCCTAATAATGGTAGTACGAGTTTTACACGTGAAACCTCACATGTAACCCATCAATCATGCTGTAATGAGTGCCCTGATGTAATACGGTGAACTGACTTTGTAGGATTTTTGTATCCAAATGTGCGGATAGCAAGAGTCGCCACCGACTTTTATTTTTATCCAATTAAGGGAAGGTAAAAGTACAGAAAAAGACCTTCGTTTAGATTCTGAGTTCGGGAGAATGGTTATGAAAAGGGAAGGTATTAGCACCCCTTTCCATCCGTAGTTATCTACGGGCTCTTAGTTGCTCTTAGATCACTTTAAAATTGTGCTTTCTGTGTGTTTGACAAAAATGTTTTGAAAAGGTATTTCGCTTTGACTTTGTAATGATTCATGTAGGAATGTATACAAAGTGTTCAAAAATGTTTTGTTTTTGAAAAGAGTTTGAACTTTGACAAAAGTGTGTGGTGTGAAGAGTGTTTTGTTTGAGCAAGCAACTAAAAGTCTTATTACCTACTCGTAATTGGTCGCTTGCTTTTTACGCTCCTTTAGAATAGGGCTATCCATACCATTAGTTGGTAGGTAACTCTATTTGTTGGATGTAAGCGACATTCAAGGGACATCGTATGGTCATAGAAAGCAACTTGTAGGAAGTATCATAGCACATTCAAGGACTATCATCATTTTCGATATGATAATCGAGGGTCAAGATCATGTATTCGTAGGCTTATATCGCGGGTCTATGATCTTGTATCAAGGGACTATGATGATTTGTTTTGAAGGCAACAAGTTAGAATACCTCACGCTCGAGGGACTCGACCATTTGAATTGTGAAGGCAACGAGAGAGAATTACCCTAAGGGTGCATGTGAAAAGAGTGTGTTGATTTTGATTCATGTTATCTTGAAAATTAGAGTGAGCTATGTCCAATTTTTATCTTGCCATACATGCCTAATTACTAGCAGTTTATAGGGTGCGAAAATTAAAATGCGGAATATAAAGCGAAAGATAAATCCTACGCTATTACATGGCTTTGGGGCGATACATAATTTAAAATGGAAAATAAAAGCCCTAATTAAGCTATTACATCCCATAAGCAATTACATAATTGGAAAAGAAAACGATAAAAGAAATCGTCCGATACTAATAACCTGTGAAAAGATGAGAAATCAGAAAATACAAGGAAATCGAACAAGAGGAAAATGTTAGCAAAAATAATAATTTTAAAATGAGAAAAATATTTCATGCTGAAAATAATGTTAATATGCTAAAATAAGTTTTTTGGGATTTTTTGGAGTTAATTTAATAATTAAAAATCAATTAAATGTGATTTAAATGATAAATTAACAATTAAATTAAATATGCATGCAAAAATAATATTTTTAATTTTATAAATTAAATAAACATTTTCTGGACATAATGCAAAAAGAAAAATATTTTTTGGTTTTTTTTAATGCATGATAAAAAATTATGAAAATAAATTAAAATGAATGAAAATATTAAATAAAAAAAGAAAATATGAAAAAGTAAGAAAAACATGAAGTTTGTAAAAAGAAAGGAAACCCGGTCCCGTGAGACTCGAACCCATGAGCCTTGGAGCATCTTCAAACAATAATGCCTTAACTGGACACTTGACACTGTGTTTAAAAACAAAATCAATTGTTTTAAAGGATGACGCATGGTTATATTTTAAACACAACAAATTTCAGGGGTCCAGTGTAACGAGTGAGCTTAATCGTAGCGAGCCAACCGCCACGCACGCTGTCCAACCTTCAACGCGGAGTCCACGCTGAGCTAGGGCTCCTGGCCATCTTCTCCTAGTTTGTCAACCCGAAATCTCGCAAAACGCATCATTTAAAGCAAAACAAGTGCCCAGATCGACTAACTCGACCCCTGGGAGCACGATGGTGTGGTCCTTTCGTTCTGAAATGGCCTGGATTTGGAGTTTCGAATCCTATAGTTCTTTGAACCCTAATAATGGTAGTACGAGTTTTACACGTGAAACCTCACATGTAACCCATCAATCATGCTGTAATGAGTGCCCTGATGTAATACGGTGAACTGACTTTGTAGGATTTTTGTATCCAAATGTGCGGATAGCAAGAGTCGCCACCGACTTTTATTTTTATCCAATTAAGGGAAGGTAAAAGTACAGAAAAAGACCTTCGTTTAGATTCTGAGTTCGGGAGAATGGTTATGAAAAGGGAAGGTATTAGCACCCCTTTCCATCCGTAGTTATCTACGGGCTCTTAGTTGCTCTTAGATCACTTTAAAATTGTGCTTTCTGTGTGTTTGACAAAAATGTTTTGAAAAGGCATTTCACTTTGACTTTGTAATGACTCATGTAGGAGTGTATACAAAGTGTTCTGAAATGTTTTGTTTTGGAAAGAAATTGAACTTTGAAAAAGTGTGTGTGTGAGAAGCATTTGGTTTAGAGCAAGCAACTAAAAGACTTATTTACCCACTTTAATTGGTTGTTTTTGTACTTATCGCCTTTAGAATAGCGCTATCCGCACTATTAGTTAGTAGGTAGCTCCATTCGCTGGATGTAAGCGGACATTCAAGGGACATCTGATGGTCATAGAAGGCAACTTGAGGAAGTGTCCTAGCACTTTCAAGGGACTATCATCATTTTCGAGGCGACAATCGAGGGTCAAGATCATGTATTCGGAGGCGACATCGTGGGTCTTATGATCTTTGTATCAAGGGACTATGATGATTTTGTTTGAAGGCAACCATGCTAGGATACCCTACGCTCGAGGACTTGACCATTTTGAATTCGAAAGGCAACGAGAGAGAATTACCCTAAGGGGTGCATGTGTGAAGAAGTGTGTTGATTTCAGATATTTTATCTTGCAAATTAGTGGGCTATGTTCAATTTTTAGTCTTGCCATACACGCCTAATTACTAGCAATTGAAAGGGTGCGGAAAGTAAAATGCGGAATGTAAAATGCGGAAAGTAAATCCAACGCTATTACAAGGCTTTGCGTATACATAATCTAAAATGCGGAAAATAAAATCCTAAATTAAACTATTACATCCCGTATACAATTACATTATTGAAAAATAAAATGAAAACTAAGAATCGTCTAATCTGATTAACCCGTGAAACGAACGAGAAATCTAAAATATGATGAAATCGAAATAAGAGAAAATGTTAGAAAAAATGCAATTTTTTATATGGGAAAATTATTATATGCTGGAAATAATATAAATATGCTAAAATAATTTTTTTTGGATTTTTTAGATGCATTTTAATAATTAAAAATGAATTTACAATGATTTAAATGCAAAATTATAAATAAAAACATATATGCATGCAAAAATGTATTTTTAATTTATTAAATTAAATAAAGATTTTTGGAAAGTAATGTAAAAAGAACAAATATTTTTGATAATTTTTTAGTGCATAAATAAAATGTGGAAGTTAATTAAAATAATGCAAAAATATTAGAATAATTAGAAAAATAGAGAAATATGAAAAAATATGCAAGTTTGAGAAAAAGAAGCAAAACCGGTCTCGCAAGGATCGAACTCGTGACTGTGGAAGGCATCTCCAACAACACTTAACCAACCGAGCTAACGTGCATCCGTGTTTGGAAACGAATGAGTGGAAAATAACACGCCGCCTCTTCGCCGCCTAAGCTTCGCCTTCAACCTTTGAATATTTGAAAGTCTGCCGCCATGGTTCGACGCAAAGTCCCCGCAAACATCAAAACGCAGCACGATAATATAAATAATATCTAAGATCATGGTTCGATTGGAAACATCATTCCGAATGCAATGGTACTGGTCTTGAGGTCCAATTTTTCCTGTTTTGGAAAATCCTAAAACGTGTTCAGAAACCCTAACAATGGTGTCATGCATTCCCGACCATGGAAATTCGATTAAAGCACCCAGAAAGTTTGCAAACTTGTCACTAATCACAAAAACAACAACAAATCGTGTTAATAATGCATGAATATGAGAAATCGATTTTGAAATTTTCAAGAACAAACCAAACACGAATTTTCCGATTCGATGGATTTCAAAGAATGTAAAGGCTCGATCGATTCTCGAGATGCCAAGGAATGTTGGCACCTTAAAATTGGTTGAAAACGGCGGAAGTATGATTCCAATTGCTTGCTTGCCACGGTTTTTGAGTTTGGGAATAGGGTTCTTGAGTCGTACCGCCTAATTCGTGGTATGCATCACATATTTATATTGATGGATTTGGAATGGTTTTGGGAAAGAATTGATCAATAATCAATGATAATCAAATTTGATTTTTGCAAAAATCAAATCTTCAAATTTTGGTCAATTTCAATCTAATCTTGCCATATTGATCCAATTTCAAATTGTCGGCTTTTAATGAATTGATTGGATCACAAAGAAGAAATAAAATCAAATTTGTAATTAATTTGATTTTATACTTTATTTTTCAATTTAATTTGTATTTAAATGAATAAATTCCAAATTATATAGGAAAATAAAATAAAAATTCGTGGCATTGGGCTTGGATATTCCTAATTGCATGAGGAATAAGTTAGGATGAAGAAAAGTAGGCCCATTTGCAAAGTTTTTGATTTTAGAAGTATTTCTCTTTGTGCATTCTTTCAAAATTTCCCAACTTGTGAATGGTGTAACTTGCTCAATTTTCCACATTTTTGAGTGTTCTTGGACTTTTGAAAGCTCTAAGAGTCCTCTAACCAACCTTTTGGTCTCATCTCAATTGAGTTACCATGCTCAATATATCTTCAAAACAAAAAGTTGACGCTTTGTTGACTTTGAAAATGACCAGAATGTTTTGAGCTATACCTCTCAAATGAAGCATTTTTGACATTCTTGTGAGACATGAAGTTGTAGAGAATTGAATTTCCTTCAAAATGAGCTTTGTGGAAAATTTCGATAAATTATGAGAAAGTTATGATCACCAAAGTTCGCTTGACTTTTCACCTAGAAACCCTAATTTAGAAAGTTCGACTTTTCGAGCAAATCTTGAGTTTTCTTGATGAATCATGATCAACCCTTGATCAAATGATGAATACAACTTCAAAATGAGGATGTTGACCAAAAATTATGAAGTTTGACTGTATGTTGACCACAGTTGACTTTTGTCCAATATAACCGATTTTCAACCATCCGAGCAATTGTCGAGGAAACTTGACTCATGAGGCTTGAAACTTGACATGGAGAATCTTGAAGCATATGAGGAGGCATGAAGACCATTGGAGATGTTGGAAGTTCATCTTGACTTGAGAGATACCAAACCCTAGTTTGGGTTGATTGTCTAGAGAGAGTTTGTCCGATCAACTCGAGGAATCCTTAAGTAGGGATGTATGAAATCTCTTGAGTAGATGGAGGGCAAATTTTGGGTATGACAGCTGCCCCTGCTCAATCTTCTTGTACCGAGGGTTAGATTGACACGCTTGTCTTTCGTGACCGGAGGTAGAAGATGATTGAACACCGAGTACACCCGAAAATTTGCACTCGCTGGTGGATGATGCGGAACGGGCTTAGATGCCATCTTGATATTCTACCGAGATGAGTCGATGCTAGACTCGAGAATGTCGATAGGAGAATTGACGGGATGGGCTTAAGATGCCATCCGGAAAGATCGATGCCGGGAGTGAGCCGACGCCAGGCTCAGAGTCGCTTCCGAAGGAGCATGGAGATGGGCTTAAGATGCCATCCGAGGGAGTCATGCTAGACTTTGTGTTCATGTTTTTGAATGAAGTTATTGGTTTGCATTGATTTTTAACCATATATGCAGATTCAAAGTGAAGCAATCGTTGATAAGTAGTCGAGATGGGCTTAAGATGCCATCCAAGGCAACCGAGTCGCACGCTAGACTCAGAGTTGTCATGACAACGGGGATCGAATAAATCTTCCGCTGATCACCCGAGGGAAATAGTAGTTGGCAAGAATGTGGATAGCTTCCCCGCAGCATCGGTGTCGATCCATTGCCTCGTTATCTGAGGATAACCAGAGGCGGTCTTTCTGATAGTTTTCCGCCGATTCGGGCTTAATCTCGACCACCGTCGAGGACAACCAAGGGCGGTATTTCAGATAGTTTTCCCCCGATTCGGGCTTAATCTCGACCTGCTTGCGCCAAGGATCACACTGCTTTGGAGAAAACAAGAGGAACTTTGATAGAATATTGGTTAGTTTTATGCAAAGTATGATGCATGACAAGGTATATGAATGACATATGCATGAATTATGACTTTATGAGAAATGTATGAATGATACGTTGTGATATTTCAAAACATATCCATCTTGAAGAAGATGCGAATGTTCTGCTGAGGATTCCCGACTCCGCTTGGGAATTGTGTAGGTGAGAACTCCGCTTTGAAAGAGAAGAAAGATATCCGGATTCCTCCAATGCACTATCCGACCAAGTCTTGGGCCTAGATACTGCTGAGGAAGGTAGAGATTTGAGAAGCCTGTTGGAGATCTCACATATAACCGCCGAGGAGATTTAGGAGGCGCCCATCGGGACCCGAGTGTAGATCTCACCGGAGAGCATTTGATAGTTGCCGGAAACTGTTAGAAGGGTCGAATCTGCCAGATCCCAGCCGAGATGAAGATGAAGCTCCGATGCACTATCCGACCAAGTTTTGGTCCGATACCGCTACCGGGAAAAGGAAAGGATCGAGATATACCGGGATAAATACTTGATTGGGGTGAGGTGTTACCGCTGAGACCGATGTAACTTTACTTAGTCGAGTGGAACCGCACTCGTGGATTCCCTTTGCTCTGGGAAGTTGTGTTGTGAGTGACGGCGTGGATCATGCCTGGGGGAACGCTTGGTGACTTTCGTTGTCCCACCTTGAGCCCGTAATAAGTACTTTGTATGTTCACTTTTTGTATGTTTGTGATTAGATTCTTATTGTCAAATGCGATAGTCATTCAAAGCAAACGTTGGACTTATTGCAAATAACAACAGTAAATTGTAAAGAGAAAGAAGCTATGCTTATTTGAAAGGTGGCGATGGCCAAGTTGTTTATACACAAGAAAAGTAAAAAGCCATGGAACAATCTTAAGTTCCAACTATGCTAGTACTCATATATTTCGACTATCTCATCTCCTGTCAGAGAAAGTGAGTAGACCGATCTTCGCCATTTGAACCTTGAATGCCGATAGTAGTCCGAAGTGTGATCCGAAGAGACATAGTCGACGCTTAAATCCCTAACTTTTGCTAGACAAAATTTCTCGTTTTCACCACCGATACCTTTCTTGCCCAAGCCGCCTTTTCGTGTTTTCGACCCGTGTACATGTTTTGTATATATCCTTAACTTTGCCCAAACCTTTGGTTCGCCAGATGCCCTTATTTTTGCCTAGGTTCGCCGACCTAGGGTCTCTTTATGCGTAGTATTTTTGACTATGTCTCTCACAGGTGGAAGTCTTCACCATCCATGGTGCTAAGTATCATAGTCTACCGAAAACATTGTTTTGACTACAAATGGTCCTCAGGTGGGAGTCCATTTGCCTCGGATCACCTTGTGGAAGAATGATGCGCTTGACTACTAAATCACCAACTTGGTAGACTCGGCTTGACCTTCTTGTTAAATGCTCTAATCATTCGCTCGATAACTGCCCATGGCGTATGGACGCGAGTCGCTTCTCATCAATCAAATTAATCCGTCAAGGCGAGTCGACCCAATCGCCTCGCCTAACTCGCCTCCCGAGGACTCTATTTGAGGGTAATCGAACTCGATGGGTAAGACGGCTTCCATACCAGATATGAGAGAGAAGGGGTTGCCTCGTGGATGTTCGTAAGAAAGCGATAACCATGAAGAGCAAATGGTAACATCTCATGCCAATCTTTGTAAGTCACACCATCTTCTCAGATAATCTTCTTAATGTTCTTGTTGGCGGCTTCCACTGCGCCATTCATCTTAGGCCGATATGGAGAAGAATTATGATGCTTGATCTTGAATTGCGTGCAGAGTTCAGTGATCATCTTGTCGTTGAGGTTAGAGCCGTTATCTGTGATAATCCTTTCGGGAGTGCCATACCGACAGATAAGGTTATGTTTGATGAATCGAGCCACAACATTCTTGGTAACAGATGCGAACGAGGCTGCTTCTACCCACTTGGTGAAATAGTCAATTGCCACAAGGATGAAACGATGTCCATTGGAAGCTGTGGGCTTGATTTCTCTGATCATGTCAATGCCCCACATTGCAAAAGGCCAAGGAGATGTTAGAACATTCAGAGGTACTGGAGGTACGTGCACTTTGTCGGATATATCCGCACTTGTGACAAGATCGAGCATAGCGGTGGCAACCGCCCATGGTGGACCAATAGTAACCTGCTCTCAAAATCTTCTTAGCCATGGTGTGTCCATCGGAGTGAGTACCAAATGCGCCTTCGTAACTCTTCCATGATACGCATTGTTGTTTTCGGGTCTACGCAATGAGTAAGCACAAGTCGGGTTGCGCTTTGTATAAGATGCCGCGAGAAAGAATTTGAAGCGAATCTTCTCATGAACTTTATCATTAATGATGCCTCGCTGGATATTCCCGAGCCTCAAGATACCTCTTCACATCGTAGTACCAAGGTTTCTCTTCGTATCAAGCTCACAACAATATGCCGGTTCGTCGAACTTCTCAATGATGATCCGGGAGCCTCGTTGTCCCATCTAACCTTGAACATAGATGACATAGTAGCTAACGCCGCCCAACCGATTCTCTTCTCGTGGAATGTGATTGAAAGTGATCTCTTCAAGTAGGGATCAAACTTAGAACATGCTCGATACGGAATGAGATTCGGATGCTCGATCCCACTCGCCTTAACTGACCGATCACTAAAGCCGAGTCTCCATACACTTGTAAGAACTTGATTCTTAAGTCAATAGCGCTTTAAGACCCATGATGCACGTCAGATTCGGCCATGTTGTTAGTGCAACCGAAACATAATCGGCGGTGAAAGGCGGGTCCTCCGTAGGGATGTGATAATGGCGCCAATGCCATTGCTGCGCTTGAGGCTCCATCAAAACCATGGTCCATCGATCCTTGTTCGTGTCCTTCGTCCGGCCCGGTTCTTCATAACTCGTGACTAGTAAAACATCTTCGTCTCGAAATTGAATCGCATAGATCGATAGTCATCTACGGCTTGATGAGCTAAATGATCGGCTACTACACTTCCTTTGATCGCTCGAGAAGTGTACCGGTGTCATATTCGGTCGATCATTTGCCATCTTGCTATTCTTCCCGAGAGCCGGTTTCTCAAATATGTATTTTATCTGATCCATCTTGAAATCAACAAGGTAGTATGGGTCAACATATATCGCCTTAATCGGCGAGCCCAAGTTAAAGTTGCTGTAAGTTTTCTCGAGTCAGGAATGTCTTGTTTCACGGTAAACTTTTGCTAAGGTAGTATATTGCATGCTCTTTTCGACTGCACTCGCCATGTTGTCCCAACACACACCCCATTGAGTTCTCTAGCACCGTCAGTACATGATGAGAGGTCTTCCTTCAAAGCGGCATCGTGATAGGAGGATTCAAGGTACCCTTGATTTTGTCAAAAGCGATCCGGCAATCGCTGCTCTATTCTACTACTTGATCTTTCTTAAGTAACTTGAAGATTGGCTCACAAGTAGCGCTAGTGTGCAATGAATCAAGCATGTAGTTTAGTCGGCCCAAGAAAACTCGACTTCCTTCTCGTAAGGGCGCCGGCATCTCTTGAATGGCTCTAACCTTGGCGGGTCAACTTCAATACCTCTTTCATCGACGACAAACCCTAGGAGTTTTCCAGATCCGACTCCAAAAGTGCACTTGTTATGATCGAGTCTCAACTCGTATTTCTTCAATCACAAACAGCTTCGAAATGATCAAGATGTTCTTCTTCACCGGATCGAGCTATCATGTCGCCGACGAGACCTCTATCTCGTGATGAATCATGTCATGAAATAATGTCACCATAGCACCGATAAGTGGCGCCTGCTCTTCATCCGAACGGCATAACCTTGTAGCGTAAAGTGCCCCACCGTAACAAAAGTAGTCTTCCATGTCTTCGTGGAGCCATTTTGATCCGATTGTAACGGAGAAACCATCCATGAAGGAGAAAACCTTATGCCGTGTTGTCAACCGTAACATCAATACGAGGAAGTGGGAAATCGCCTTTCTGACTCGCTTTGTTCGATCTCGTAATCCACACACATTCGCACCTTGCCATCCTTCTTAGGTACGGTACCACATTTGCAACCCATCGGGATAAGAGGTGACAACTAGAACCCGCGAGAATCTGCTTCATAACTTCGCTTTGATTTTCTCGCCATCTCAGACGATGCGACGAACCTTCGCTTTCACCGAGAAAACCTTCTTTGTTTGCAGAATCGTGAACCACAATATCAATGTCAAACCAGCATATCTTCGTATGACTAAGCAAAACCTCAATGTAGTCTCGTAGCATCCGAATCAACCTTTCTTTAACACTCGCTCAAGACCCGCCTCCTATCTTGATCTCTTTCTGCCTTCATCAAGACTCAAATTCACAACCTCAATCTTCGTGGTGGTCAGATAACTCGCCTTCTTGTCAGAAAGGGCCCGCAAGTTCTCCGGCACTTCACAATCTTCCTCACTTTCGCCTTCGCTTGGTAAATCGGATTATCGGGTCATATTTAGCACTAGCATAGTTATTAACTAGATTCGAGTGATTCGCAGTTGTATCACGTGTGTGTAAGAAACACATAGCTTTTGAAGGGTGATAAAGTAAAAGAAAGAAAACAAACAATTGAATGCAAAAGTCCAACGATTTATTGAATGAAAATACGCAAACGACAGATAATAACCCTCGCAAACGAGTCATGATGCCCCGGGCAAGGCACTAGGCTTTCAAAGTTTATTGTTCAAAACATAAAGAAATACGAAAAGCAAAACAAAACAAGAGCAATTACTCCCGGCTAAAGGAGATTGGTATGACGCCTTCGCCTTCCAATTGCCGAGCCCATGATCCGAGTCGAAGATCCACTTGTCGATGTTGAAGCCGTTGTCGCCGCCTTCTATAGCATGGATTCCACTGGCCGATGCGAAGGGAAGTTGGCCGCACGCCGCGCGATCATCTTCGACCTTGATGGTGAAGCCTAAACCGCCTTTGTCAAATTTGAAAGGAAGATCGGGAGTCGGCCCCAAATAGTACTACCTTCTTCAACAAGCACTGAGCATCTTTCAACGAGGCCATCCTAGGCGGAGTTGTGTAACTTCAGAGGACAGGAGAGTCAACAGCATGACTGGTATTGTTTCAAAAGCTTGACAGGAGTCTCAAGAATTCACCTTCCATCTCGAGGTAACGGAATGATCAGATGATCACCTATACTCTTCTTCACCACATCGGACAACCTTCCTTTCACTGTGGTACTTCAGCCTCGATGCAAGGTGAGGTAAATACCGCCCCATGTATCCAAGGGCCCGAGTGGACAAGAGTAAGCGGACGGATGTCCATGACAAAGAAGGTGGAGTCAAAAGTCCGGGAACCGACTTTAACAGTAGAGTGAGCTCCAAGCATCGTCGCTTGAACCATCAAAAGCTCTCACGATTATGTCACCGGGTCTCGTAACCAACCCTTCGACATCAAGTCGATCAAAAGCGCTTCGTAAGATATTCGAGCGTAACCAGATCAACCAAAACATGAGATGTGGTAACGCCTTGCATTCAACAGAGATGTGCAAGGCGTTGTTGTGTTTCTTTCCAGCAGGAGTCAAATCAGCATCAGAGAAGCCTAGGCCATTGTTGGCAGCCAGGCTAGCAATACAAACTTCGAATTGGTCGGTGGTAGTGTCTTGCGGCACATGAGAATTCTTCAGAAACTTCACCAAGGCATTAGCATGAGCCTCAGAGCATAAGAGCAAAGCGAGCATGGAAATCTTGGACAGAGTCTGTCCCAAATGTTCCACAACATTGTAGTCACTCTTCTTGATAATCTTTAGAATTTCCTCCATTTCTTGTTTGGAGGTATCTTCAGCAACTTCCTTTGGTACTTCCGTCGAGGTGATGAGTCACGGTTCTTTCCTCTAGCTTGGGAATGGATCAATAGTCGAATGCGAGTTGAGTCATGTGTCTTTGGAGGAGAGATATCTCGAGAGAATACCCTTCCGGCTCGGGTCACCTTACTAGATACGGTGATGTTGTCAATGTCGAATGGTAGCTTCAACAAGAAGATCTTCAATGGTCGAGGGTCTTGCTTGACGCCATGATAGTAAACATCACCCATAATTCCAAGGGATAGCTTTGTTCGAGGAATATGGAACCGTCGGGAGAAGTAATGATGAGGGTGCCACTTAGGCACGTAATCAAGAATGGAAACCTTATTGTATTAACATCAAGATAATCTTCTGGGAAATCGCCACCCCATCCGGTCGCCTTTAACATCTTCAATAGGAATCTTGTAGCTCTCGTGAATGTTGTACTTCACCATGTAATCATACTTTCCACTTGGCTGCCCCAAGGTATCCCATACAGATGGTAATGCTTCATTCGCATTGTCAATCTTCAACTTAGACATTTCTTCACACAACTTCGCATGTGGTTTCAAATAGTATCTCACTGCTATCCATCATGCATCGAACACGCCTTCTCAACTAGCACAACCATCCGTGGATGGGCACCAATGACAGCTCCGGGCATCCTGGTCGACACCGCTTGCAAAAATTCTTCTTAACAACATCGAGGAATGGTCAAGTCATCTATGTTGAAAACATAAGTATCATCACCAACAAAGATTGGAACCCTTGTCATGGTTAGCATAGGCGCTGTTGATCACATTCGAGTCTCAACAGAGGATCAAATTCAACTGCTTAGCTTCAATCATATCTTGAATCTTGTTCTTCGTGAGCCCAAAATCATCAAGATATGTCCCGGCTATTGGAATGGTAAGCACACTTAGCATTAGGATTATACTGGAGAGGAGGTGTTGACATTTGAGGAGGATCCTCAAAGCAATCACCGCTTTCAACATGTGTTGCAAGGCTTCATGACAAAGGCATGTTGATCTTCAGAATCGCCTTCGTGGCGCTGCTCGTTACGCCTGGTCTCACCGAGGTTGGCCGATGTAGGATCGAGAACACAACCGCCTCACGATTGAGCACGATCGGTCTTGGCTCGCTTTTCGACCATACAAGATTGGCTTTCTTTACCACCAAAAGATCTCTTCGCAGCTTGAAGATGTCTCTATCTCGAATCTTCCCACTCTTGATACCAACTTCAATACGTCAGAAGTATCACCGGTGAATCCGGTCAAGAGTTTCCAATCGATGATTGAAGAATGGGCCGCTGTTCCCATGAACATATCAACCAACTCCCTATTGGACAAGGGGTTGAATCGCCGCTAGATCTCTCCATTTCGAGCATACCTTGAACTTCTCATCACGACCCATAGACATGCTTTGTAGTTGCATGCAGTGGGTGTCAATTCAAGATTGTACCATATCGTCAGAGAAAGCATCACTAAGTCACCCAAGTACGGATACGGCCATTCTCTAGTCGATAATACCACTCCAATTGAGTTCGGACAAACTCTCTTGAAAATAATGCATCCACAACTTTCTCCATCGGGGATTGATCTTCCGGACATAGGACTTCAAATGCATTTTAGGGCAAGACACGCCATCATACTTAGCAAAAGTAGGAACTTTGAACTTGGGAGGAATCACAACACCAGGGACGAGACTCAGATCATCAAAATTCAGCCCGGACATCTTCAGATTTTCCACATCATTCAGATGGTCTTCAAGTTGCTTGTACTTGTCATCTTCATCAGAGTATTGGCCACCATCATAGTTCTTCTCAAGCTCAGGCTAACCGCCTCACCATCACCCTTGTTACTTTTCTCATCCTCCTTCTTGACACTTCCTTCAGAGAGCTCAATTCGACTAACCACTCTAGGACCTCCTTTGTAGCGTCTGCCCATGTTGAGAAGACCAACAACCTTCTTCTTTCTGTTGATGAGCTTCTTCAAATCTTCTTGGCCTGGACCAAACTGTGAACATCTCGAAGTGAGCATTCCGAGTGAAGATCTTTGATGACGCTCAAGAGCCATTTCGCTAAAATAAATAGCGAGCAAATGAGAAAACCAATCTTCAATGTACCCGTGATGCAATGTTATGCTATGATATGCAATGTTTATGCGAATGCAATGCAATGTTTTCAAGGACCTTAGAGATTTAAATTTGTTAAACAAGCAATGAACAAACATTTATTAGTACTTTTCATTATTCTTTTCTTTTAAGTACAAGAGATAGTTCAAAACAATAAAAGAAAACAAATAAATCCTAAATCTATAAGTCTCCCATGGGCTTCCTCTGGTGCCGATGTAGGCTGATGTTTCGCCTCGTGAAGTAGCTTGGTCAACTCTAACACTTTCTTCTCACTTGCATAGCATCGAGCTTCAAAGGTATCCTCTTCCTTGAGTTGAATCCGGATCTCTTCAAGTCTTCAAAATCATTAGGCATGTCGATGGATAACAAGATAGGTACGCCACCTATAGCAACAGTTCCATAATTACCGGTAAAACAGCGTGAATGGCATCATGAGGTTTTGAGCTCGAGCTCGCACCCATTTGAGGTAAGGTTCCCAAGGAATGGAGTTCGTGCCCCAAAGTCTTGGTATCGCCTTCTTTACCATGCCCCAAGCGTGTATGAACCTTTGTCTAACTCGAGATCGTGATTGTAGTCGAACACAATATCTTGGAGAAGCATATCATGAGGACCATCTCTTCTGCAAAACCAAACTGACGTAGAGCTAAAGAAGGGTTGTAAGTAATACCTCCCCTTATACCAAGTAGTGGTACATTAGGGAATTCTCCATAACGCTCAATGAATATGAAGTCCTTTTGAGAGAAAAGACTCCAACGGATATCGGAATGAGAGAGTGACATTAACCTTTGAGACCACTTCAATCTTTGCTCATTCTTCAAAACTGATGGAGGAAGGTGCGAAATAAACCACCTGGAAAGTAACGGTATGCAACACATGAGAGTTCCTTGTCTCTTAGTAGTACGAGTGTGGAGAGAATGCGGTATCTCCAAGTAAAGTAGGCATGTGATTGGGTAAGAAACAACTTGATGGCTTGACATCTATGAATTGATCCGAGTTAGAAATAGAACCAAACCATAGATTAGCAAGGCCAAAATGTCTTCGAATGCATGGAAACTCATAACTTGAGGAATTCTCGGCTTTCTTAATTAGGAACTGGCAAGTAAACCCTTAACTCCGCTTCTAGTTTCCCAATTGGCTTCAATGTCCGAGCGCTTAAGATAAGGCGATGCGATGTCTTCATACTTAGGAACCTTTTCTAAACCGTGAATGGCATTTGATCAAGAATAGGTATCCCAAGTAGCTTAGAGAACTCTTCCAAGGTAGGAACCAACCGATAACTGGGAATGTAAAGCAATGGTGTTTCGGATCAAAGAACCGAATAAGACATGCATCATATCTTCTTCAAAACCGTAGATAACCAAATCAAGCAGATAACCATGTCTTTTGATGAACCGAGCATGGTCGGAATCTCAAACCAATTCTTTGAGTGAGAAGGTATACCCATGAAGTTGATTCGGATAGTCTTTCTAGAAGCCATAATTCCCTACAAAACAGAGCAAAGATAAACCTAGGTCCTTGAAATAGTTAGAAATGATATGCAATGCAAATGATGTCATGATGTCATGTTTGCACACACACACAATTCACACAATGAGCCTAGGTTTAAGGCTTGTATGAGGTATAGGTGATTACCCCACCAAAAGTTTGAGTTAGTTCATCCCGTCCTATAATAGTAACCGGTTCTAGGAATCTCATATCATCGATCTTTCAGAGGCGCTTATTTCAATACGACTACCAAGTGGTCGATCGAAATGTCCCAAAAGTCGATCTCAATGAGCGTAGCATCGAGTATCAACCAACCTTAGTCTGCACTCAAAGCCGCCATCTCACTACCTTCTAATGGCCAAGATGGGTCAATTAAGGTTCTAAAAGTTTAGTTAGCTGATGACACCACGCAGAAGCCAAATACTATCTTCAACTTGGGAATGAAGAGTATCGGGACATCCAAAGTGTCACGCTAACGTAGCCATCATGTTGACCATTTAGTTATACGTCTAGCGGTCGCGATGATTTATTGCCACTTACCTAAAAGGAAACCCGGATCCGGGTGTAGGATCCCCCACAAATATAATACCCAAGCAACCCTTAAAAGATAAAGCATACAAGTCAAACAAAAAGCAATAAAGGTTATCTAGAAATCCCTAAGGCAATTCTCTCTTTTAGGATCTTTTCCCCAGCAGAGTCGCCAGTTCTGTAATACGGTGAACTGACTTTGTAGGATTTTTGTATCCAAATGTGCGGATAGCAAGAGTCGCCACCGACTTTTATTTTTATCCAATTAAGGGATGGTAAAAGTACAGAAAAAGACCTTCGCTTAGATTCCGAGTTCGAGAATGGTTATGAAAAGGAAGGTATTAGCACCTTTCCATCCGTAGTTATCTACGGCTCTTAGTTGCTCTTAGATCACTTTAAAATTGTGCTTTCGTGTGTTTGACAAAAATGTTTTGAAAAGGCATTTCGCTTTGACTTTGTAATGACTCATGTAGGAGTGTATACAAAGTGTTCGAAATGTTTTGTTTTTGGAAAGAAATTGAACTTTGAAAAGAGTGTGTGTGAGAAGCATTTGGTTTAGAGCAAGCAACTAAAAGACTTATTTACCCACTCGTAATTGGTTGTTTTTGTACTTATCCTTAGAATAGCGCTAGCCGCACCATTAGTTAGTAGGTAGCTCCATTCGCTGGATGTAAGCGGACATCTCGGGGACATCGGATGGTCATAAGGCAACTTCAGGAAGTGTCCTAGCACTTTCAAGGACTATCATCATTTTCGTAGGCGACAATCGAGGGTCAAGATCATGTATTCGGAGGCTACATCGTGGGTCTTATGATCTTTGTATCAAGGGACTATGATGATTTTGTTTGAAGGCAACTGCTAGGATACCCCACGCTCGAGGGACTTGACCATTTTGAATTAAAGGCAACGAGAGAGAATTACCCTAAGGGGTGTGTGTGAAGAAGTGTGTTGATTTCAGATATTTTATCTTGCAAATTAGTGGGCTATGTGCAATTTTAGTCTTGCCATACACGCCTAATTACTAGCAATTGATAGGTGGAAAGTAAAATGCGGAATGTAAATGCGAAAGTAAATCCTATGCTATTACAAGGCTTGGGGCGTATACATAATCTAAAATGCGGAAAATAAATCCTAAATTAAACTATTACATCCCGTATACAATTACATTATTGAAAAATAAATGAAAACTAAGAATCGTCTGAATCGGATTAACCTGTGAAACGAACGAGAAATCGGAAAATATGATGAAATCGAAATAAGAGAAAATGTTAGAAAAAATGCAATTTTTTATATGGGAAAATTATTATATGCTGGAAATAATATAAATATGCTAAAATAATTTTTTGGGATTTTTTAGATGCATTTTAATAATTTAAAATGAATTTACAATGATTTAAATGCAAAATTATAAATAAAAACATATATGCATGCAAAAATGTATTTTTTAATTTATTAAATTAAATAAAGATTTTTGGAAAGTAATGTAAAAAGAACAAATATTTTTGATAATTTTTTAGTGCATAAATAAAATGTGGAAGTTAATTAAAATAATGCAAAAATATTAGAATAATTAGAAAAATAGAGAAATATGAAAAAAAATATGCAAGTTTGAGAAAAAGAAGCAAAACTGGTCTCGGCAAGGATCGAACTCGTGACTGTGGAAGGCATTCCAATACCCACGCCTTAACCAACCGAGCTAACGTGCATCCGTGTTTGGAAACGGAATGAGTGGAAAATAACACGCTGCCGCCTCCGGCTTCCTCCCGCCACGCCAAGCTTCATCTTCAACCTTTGAATATTTGAAAGTCTCGCCGCCATGGTTCGACGCAAAGTCCCCGCAAACATCAAAACGCAGACACATAATATAAATAATATCTAAGATCATGGTTCGATTGAAACATCATTCGAATGCAATGGTACCGGTCTTGAGGTCCAATTTTTCCTGCTTTTGGAAAACCCTAAAACGTGTTCAAACCCTAACAATGGTGTCATGCATTCCCGCCATGGAAATTGATTAAAGCACCCGTAAAGTTTGCAAACTTGTCACTAATCACAAAACAACAACAAATCGTGTTAATAATGCATGAATATGAGAAATCGATTTTGAAATTTTCAAGAACAAACCAAACACGGATTTTCCGATTCGATGGATTTCAAAGAATGTAAAGGCTCGGATCGATCTCGAGATGCCAAGGAATGTGTTGGGCACCTTAAAATTGGTTGAAAACGGCTGGAAGTATGATTCCAATTGCTTGCTTGCCACGGTTTTTTGAGTTTGGGAATAGGGTTCTTGAGTCAAAAATTTCGCCCTAATTTGTGGTATGCATCACATATTTATATTGGATGGATTGGAATGGTTTTGGGAAAGAATTGATCAATAATCAATGATAATCAAATTTGATTTTTGCAAAAATCAAATCTTCAAATTTTGGTCAATTTCAATCTAATCTTGCCATATTGATCCAATTTCAAATTGCCGGCTTTTAATGAATTGATTGGATCACAAAGAAGAAATAAAATCAAATTTGTAATTAATTTGGATTTTATACTTTATTTTTCAATTTAATTTGTATTTAAATGAATAAATTCCAAATTAAATAGGAAAATAAAATAAAAATTCGTGGCATTGGGCTTGGATATTCCTAATTGCATGAGGAATAAGTTAGGATGAAGAAAAAGTAGGCCCATTTGCAAAGTTTTTGATTTTTAGAAGTATTTCTCTTTGTGCATTCTTTCAAAATTGCCCAAATTGTGAATGGTGTAACTTGCTCACTTTTCCACATTTTTGAGTGTTCTTGGACTTTTTGGAAAGCTCTAAGAGTCCTCTAACCAACATTTTTGGTCTCATCTCAATTGGAGTTACCATGCTCAATATATCTTCAAAACAAAAAGTTGACGTTTTGTTGACTTTGAAAATGACCTGTAATGTTTTGAGCTATACCTCTCAAATGAAGCATTTTTTGGACATTCTTGTGAGACATGAAGTTGTAGAGAATTGAATTTCCTTCAAAATGAGCTTTGTGGAAAATTTCGATAAATTATGAGAAAGTTATGATCACCAAAGTTCATTGACTTTTCACCTAGAAACCCTAATTTAGAAAGTTTGACTTTGAGCAAATCTTGAGTTTTCTTGATGAATCATGATCAACCCTTGATCAAATGATGAATACAACTTCAAAATGAGGATGTTGACCAAAAATTATGAAGTTTGATCAGTATGTTGACCACATTGACTTTTTGTCCAATACAACCGATTTTCAACCATCCGAGCAATTGTCTGAGGAAACTTGACTCAGGAGGCTTGAAACTTGACATGGAGAATCTTTGAAGCATATGAGGAGGCATGAAGACCATTGAGATGTTGGAAGTTCATCTTGACTTGAGAGATACCAAACCCTAGTTTGGGTTGATTGTCTAGAAAGAGTTTGTCCGATCAACTCTCGAGGAACTTAGTGGATGTATGAAACTCTCGAGTAGATGGAGGGCAAATTTGGGGTATGACACCTGAGTGTATACAATTAATCAAAAACAATTAGTAATGCATGAAACATGAAAATCGAAATTAAGAAAGTTTCAAACCGGTGAGAGCAAGATAGCCTGATCTGGGGCGATTTAGCTTTGAGTAAGAGTATGGTTCAACTCCTGGAGACGTCAGGAAAAAGGTTAGATGATTGGTTTTGGCTGAGAATGGCTGCAAATAAAATTCAATTTTGACAATTCTTGAAAAATTTTGGCAAAGTGTGGGTTGTTGTAAGGGCTAGGGTTTCGTGGCTTGTGATACAACTGTCGGCTATTTATAGAGTGAATTAGGAGAGGAAAAAGAAGGAAAAAAGATTTGGTTTTGAATGTGCATTGAATAATTTTCAAATCAAATCAAATTTTGGAGCAAATTTGTTTTTCTCTTTATTGTGAGAGCAAGCACAAAATTGGCATGTATCATGGGCTTCCTTGGACCTCAAGTTTGATATAAAATCACTCATTTTGGAAAAATATCTTATTTTCATATTTTATATAATTTAATTTTGAATTAAATGGTTTTAAATCCAAAAATAAATTAATAAAATAGAAAATTGCCATGGCCAAGCATCAATGGGTCACAAATAACATCATGAACAAGTTGGATCATAAGATTATAGGCCCCATCCGGTATCAAGTTCACAATAGTATGTTGGTTCGTCGAACCTTTCAATGATAATTTGGGGAGCTTCGTTGCCCCATCTGACCTTGAACATAGAAGACATGGTAGCTAATGCATCTGCCAACTGTTTCTCGTCTCGTGGAATGTGATCGAAAGTGATTTCTTTGAAGTAAGGGACCAAACTTAAAACATGCTCTCGATATGGAATGAGATTTGAATGCTCGATCCTAATCGCTTTAACTGACCGATCACCAACCGAGTCTCCATACACTTGCAAGAATTTGATTCTTAAGTCAATAGCAGCTTTGATACCCATGATGCACGCTCAGATTCGCCATGTTGTTGGTGCATTCAAGTATAGTCTCATGTGAAAGGCGGTGTCCACTAGGAGATGTAATGATTGCGCCGATACCATTGCCAGGCGCTTGAGGCTCCATCAAAGACCATAGTCCATCGGGATCCTGGTTCTGGTCCTTCGTTTGGTCCTGGTTCTTCGTAATCAGTGACTAGAAAAACATCCTCGTTTGGAAACTCGAACTACATAGACTGATAGTCATCTACGGCTTGATGAGCCAAATGATTGGCTACTACATTTCCTTTGATTGCCTTCTGAGTAGTATACTGGATCTCGTATTTAGTCAAGATCATTTGCCATCTTGCTATTCTTCCGAGAGAAGGTTTCTCAATATGTATTTTATCGATCCATCTTGAGATCAACAAGGTAGTGTGAGTCAACATATATTGTCTTAGTCATGAAAGCCTCAAGCCAAAGTGTCGCAAGTTTTCTCAAGTCGTGAGTAACTTGTTTCACAACCGGTAAACTTTTTCTAAGGTAGTATATTGCATAGTCTTTTCGACTAAACTCGTTATGTTGCCCCAAGATGACCCTATTGAGTTCTCTAATGCTATCAAGTACATGATAAGAGGTCTTTGGCAAGTGGCATCGATATGAGGATTTTGTAGGTACTCCTTAATTTTGTCAAAAGTCGCTTGGCAATCGCTGCTCCATTCCACTACATGATCTTTCTTTAATAACTTGAAGATTGGCTCACAAGTAGTAGTTAAATGTGCAATGAATTTGGAAATGTAGTTTAGTCGTCCTAGGAAACCTCTGACTTCCTTCTCGATGCAGGGTGCTGGCATTTCTTGAATATCTTTGACCTTGGTAGGGTCAACTTCAATACCTTTACCACTGACAACAAATCCCAAGAGTTTACCGGATCTGACCCCGAAAGTGCACTTGTTAGGATTAAGTCTTAGTCTGTATTTCTTTAGTCTATCAAACAGCTTTCGCAAATGATCAAGATGTTCTTCTTAAGTTTGTGATCGAGCTATCATGTTGTCGACGTAGACCTCTATCTCATGATGAATCATGTCATAGAATAAAGCTACCATGGCACATTGATATGTGGCGCCAACATTCTTCAGTCCGAACGACATGACTTTGTAACAGAATGTGCCCCACTGTGTAACGAAAGTAGTCTTTTTCATGTCTTTGGGATCCATTTTGATCTGATTGTAACTGAAGAAACCGTCCATGAAGGAGAAAACCTTGTGTTGAGTAGTGTTATCAACCAGGACTTCGATATGAGGAAGTGGAAAATCGTCTTTCGGACTTGCTTTATTCAGATCTCTATAGTCCATACACATTCGCACTTTACCATCCTTCTTAGGTACGAGCACCACGTTCGCAACCCACTGTGGATAAGAAGTAACAACTAGGAAACCAGCATTGAATTGTTTCATAACTTTGGCCTTGATTTTCTCGGACATTTCGGACGATACGACTAACCTTCTCGCTTTATAGGAGAAAACTATCTTCGTTGGTAGTCGGTGTACCACAATGTCAATGTCTAAACTCGACATGTCTTCGTGAGGACCAAGCAAATTTTTGATGTAGTCTCGCAGCCTCGACCAATCTCTTTGACATCTGCCAAGACCCGCCCTATCTTGATTTTTCTACGCCGGTATCTAGATTCACAACCTCGACTGGCTCTTCATGCGGTTGTATAACTTGTTCTTTTTGTTGTAGTAACCTGACAAGTTCTCCTGGCACTTCACAATCTTCCTCACCTTCGTCTTCGGCTTGGTAGATCGCATTATCGAAGTCATATTTAGCAATAGCAGAGTCGTTATCGATGAGATTCTGAGTGAATCATAGGTATCATGTGTGTGTGTAAGAACACATAGCTTTTTAAAGGGTGATAAGGTAAAAGGAAGAGAAGAGCACAATATTTAAATGCAAAAGTCCAATGATTTTATTGAATGAAAATATGCGAATGATAAATAATAACCCTCACAAACGAGCCATGGTGCCCCGGGCAAGGCACTAGGCTTAAAGTTTATTGTTCGAACGTAATGAAAGCGAAAAGCGTAACAGAAAAAGAAATTACTCCTGTCCTAAAGGAGATTGGTATGACATCTTCAGTCCTCCAATTGCTGAGTCTGTCGTCTGGAGTTGGGAAGATCCAATTGTTGATGTCGAAGTCGCTGTCGTACTCTTCTATAGCATGGACCCCATTTTGTTGATGTGGAAAGGAAGTTTACTAGCACGCTCATGACGTATCATCTTCCGACCTTCGACGGTGAAGCCTAAACCGCCTTGTCGATTTGAATAAGATCGGGGAGTCGACCCCAAACAAGACAACCTCTTTCTTCAACCGCAGCCTTGGCATCTTTCTGAGGCCATCTTCGGTGGAACTCTAGTTACTTCCGGAGTGACAGGAGAGTCAACATGCAAGACTCGTGGAACTGCTTCAAAAGCTTGACAGGGAGTTTCGACAAATTCACCTTCCATTTCGATGTATCGGAATGACTGCAAATGGCTTACCATATATTCTTCTTCACCACATATTGTAACAATCTTTCCCTTCACTGGGTACTTCAAATTCTGATGCAGTGTAGAGGTAATAGCGCCTGCCCCATGTATCCAAGGGCGCCCAAGTAGGAAAGAATAAGTTGGATGAATATCCGTGATTTAAGAAAGTCGAGTCAAAAGTTTGGGAACCAAATTTAATTGGTGATGAGATCTCCAAGTATTGTTCGTTAAGAACCATCAAAAGCTCTTACGATTATGTCGTGGTTTCATGACCACTTCTTCAAAGATTAAGTCGGTCAAAAGCGCCGCGTAACATTCGTGAGCGTAACCCAGATTCACCAATACGTGAGATAATGTAGTGCCCTTGCATTCAATGGAGATGTGCAAGGCTTTGTTATGATTCCTTCCTACAGAGTTAAATCAAGATCGAGAAGCCTAAACCATTGTTGACGCCGTGCTAGCAATACAACCTTCAAATTGATCAATGAGTTTCGTGGTATGTGAGAATTCTTCTAAACTTTACTGTGGCTTTAGCATGAGCTTCGAGCACAATAGCGAGCTAGCATGGATATTTTGGACGGAGTTTGTCCCAACTGCTCCACAACATCGTAGTCGCCTTCTTGATGATCCTCAAAATTTCCTCCATTTCTTGCTTGGAGGTTTCTTTAGGAACCTTTGGTACTTCTATCCGAGGTGATGAGTTATCGTTCTTTCCTCTTGTTTCGGGAATTGGTTTGATAGCAGGAATACGAATTGGTGTAGTAGTATCTTTTGGAGGAGAGATCTCTGGAGAAAATACTCTTTCGGTTCGGGTTACTTTACTTGATCCGGTGATGTTGTCGATGTTAGGATTGGTAGCTTCAACTGCAATGTCTTCAATGGTCAAAGGTTCTTGCTTGACGCCATGATAGTAAACTCCGGCTCCATAATTCCAAGGTATAGCTTTGTTAGAGGAATATGTAATTGGTCCGAGATAGGTAATAATGAGAGGTGCCACCCTAGGTGCAGGATCGGTAGAGGTGATCCTTATTGTGTTCACATCAGCATAGCCTTCTGAGAAATCGCCTCCCATCCAAATACCTTGAGGTCTTCGATAGAAATCTTTAACCATGAAATCAAACTTTCCACTTGGCTGCCCCAAGGTATCCCAGACTTCTAGTTCGGCTTCGTCTACGTCTTTAATCTTTAGATTCTTCGAAATGTCTTCGCATAAATTCTCCACGATGGGGTTTCGTAAATATCACTTCGGTTGTCCATCATGCTGAATACACCTTTTCAACCAAGCACATCCGCCGATTCATATGCACACCAACGATACCGCCGTGGCATCCCCGAAGTACACGTCAAAGAAATCTTTCTTGACACCATCGAGGAATAGTCACTTGTTCACATCATAAACATAGGAGTCATTGTCAATAGCATTGGAACTTTACCATGGTCAGCATCGACGCGCTGATCACATCTCGAGTTTCGACAAGAGGGTCGAATTCAATTTCCTTGCTTCAATCATGTCTTGAATCTTGTTCTTCAGGCCCAGCTTGTTGGTGTCGTGCATGGGTCGTTTGAATTGTATGCACACCTCGCACTAGGATTGTACTTGAGAGGAAGTGTTGACGTGTGGAGGATCCCACAAAGTAATGAGCTTTGCTTTCAACATATGTTGTAATGCTTGTGACAACGGCATGTTGATCTTCAGAATTGTCTTTGTGGCGCGCTGCTACGCTGTCTAGTTGAGGTTGTGCCGAGGATCGAGATCACAACCGCCTCACGCATTAAGTGCGATAAGCTTTGTCACGGCTCTTCCGACTATATACAAGATTGGCTTCTTCTTACCACAAAAGATCTTTTCGCAACATTTGAAGATGATTCTACCGTATTTTTCCGCTCTGATTCCAAATTTTGATACGCTTGTCACAATATCACCGATGAATCCTACCAAGAGTTTCTAATAAGATGATTGAATAATGGGCCCGCTGCTGTTCCCATGAACATATCAACCAACTCCCTATCGACAAGGGTTGTTGAACTCACCGCTAAATCTCTCCATTTCCGCATATTCCTTGAACTTCTCATCACGACCCATAGACATTCTCTCAGAGTTGCATGCGGTATGTGCCAATTCAAGATTGTACCGCATCGCTTGTAGAAAGAATCTGCTAAGTCATTCCAGGTATGAATGTGGGTACTCTCCAACTGATAATACCATTCCAATTGAGTTCCGGATGAACTTTCTTGGAAGAAATGGCTCCACAACTTCCTGTCTTCAGTATAAGGATGGATCTTCTGAACATAGGACTTCAGATGCAGCTTTGGGAAAGAGATGCCATCAAACTTGGCAAAGGGAGGAACTTTGAACTTGCGGGGAGTTACCACACCAGGCACAAGACTCAGATCATCAAAGTTCAGCTCGGACATTTTTAGATTTTCCACGGCATTCAAACGGTCTTCGAGTTGTTTGTACTTGTATTGTCAGGAGGATACTGCTCGCTCTCATAGTCTTCATCTTCGTTTTTACACTCATGATGGCTTCCTTCATTTTTCTTGACACTTCCTCGCCACCGCTTTTGTCCGAGAGTTCGAATTGCTTGACAACCCCGACTGACCCTTATGATTTCTTCCCAAGTTGAGGATACCAATGGTCTTCTTCTTTCCGTGATGAGCTTCTTCGATCTTTCCGCCTCGACCAAGTTGGTGAACATCTCCTGAATTGAGCATTCGAGCCCGGAAATCTTTGACACTGCTCAAGAGCCATTTCACGAAATAAACAATGAGAATAAGAAAACCGTCTTCAGTTGTACTAAGTATGAAATGTTATGCCATGATATGCGATGTTATGCAATGTTTTCAAGGACCGAGGAATTTAAATTTGTTAGACAAGCACGAACAAACCTTTTATTATTATTTTTTAGTAAGTACAAAAGAAAGTTTAAGCAAATAAAAGACATTCCTATAGCTTCTGTGTCTCCCATGGGCGCCTCTTGTGTTAAAGTAGGTATTGATGCTTCTCTCCGTGAAGTAGCTTTGTCAACTCTAGTACCTTCTTCTCGCTTGCATAACATCGAAGCTCGAATGTATCCCTTTCTTCTTTAGCTAAATCCAGATCTCGTGTCTTCTAAATTAGTAGGGATGTCCGATGAAGAAAGGTATACTGTCGTCACCCATAGCAACAGTTCCATAATCACCGGTAGAACATCAGAACGACATCATGAGGTTTTGAGCTCGAGCTCGCACTCCATTTGAGGTAAGGTTCAAGGAATGGAATTTTTGTGTCCCAAAGTCTTCAGACGGTCTTCTTTACCATGCCCTATTCGTGCACAAATCTTCGATGGTAGTTTTGAGATCGTTGTTGTAGTCAAACACAATGTCTTGAGAAGCATATCATGGGACCATCTTCGAGCATAACCAAACCGACTTCGAGCTAGAGAAGGGTTGTAAGTGATACCCCTTATGCCGAGGAGCGTACATTAGGAATTCCACAACGCTAATGAAAGTGAAGTCTTTTGAGGAAAAGACACCAACAGATATCCGAATGAGAGTGACATCACCTTGAGAACACTTCAATCTTTGCTCGCTCTTCATTATCGATTGAGGAAGGTGGGAAATAAACCACCGGAAAGTAACAAGATGCAACACATGAGAATTCCTTGTCTTTGATAGTATGAGTGTGGAGAGAATGCAGAATGTCCATAAGTAAGGTAGGCACATGATTACGAGGGAGAAATATCTTGATGGTGTGCACGTCTATGAACTTATCTGGATTAGGAAATAGCACCAAGCCATAGATTAGCAAGGACACATTGTCTTTGAATGCATGGAAACTCATAGCCTTTAGGAATTCTCGAGCTTTCATTATCATAAACTTGGCAAGCAAACCCTTAAGTCTGCTTCTTGTCTCCCAATTAGCTTCAATGTCTGATCGCTTTAGATGTAACGCTGATGCGATATCTTCGTATTTCGGAGCTTTTTTTGAACCGGTGAATGGCATCTGATCCATGATAGGTATCCCAAGTAGCTTAGAGAGATCCTCCAATGTAGGCACCAACTGATAATCTAGGAATGTAAAGTAGTGATGTTTCGAATCGAAGAACTGGAATATGATGTGCATCATATCTTCTTCAAAACTGGAGATAACCAAGTCAAGTAGATAACCATGTCTTTTAATGAACTGAGTGTGATCATGAATTTTCAAACCAATTTTGAGTTGAGAAGGTATGCCCATGAAGTTGATTCGGATGTTCTTTCTGGAAGTCATAATTCCTACAAAACAGAGCAAAGATAAATCCCTAGGTTCTTGAAATAGTTAGAAATGATATGATAATGTTATGATTTTATGATGTCATGTTCAAGACAAGTACAAGCACAAACAATTCACACAATAGCCTTAGGTTTAAGGATTCCATGAGGTATAGGCGCCTAACCTACCAAAGTTTGAGTTGGTTCAACCTGTCCTATAATAGTAACCGGGTTCTAGGAATCTCATATCATTGATCTTTCTCGTAGGCTTTATTTCAATACGACTACAAAGTGGTCGACCGAAACATCGCGAAAGTCGAATCTTAATGAGCGTAGCATCGAGTATCAACCAACCCCGCCTCAAGACCAAGTCGGCCATCTCACTACCTTCTAATGGCCAAGATGGGTCAATTAGGGTTCTAAAAGTTGAGTTAGTGCTTGTGAGACCACACAGACGCCAAATACATTCCTCAACTATACATGAGGAGCATCGACATCCAAAGTGTCGCACTAACATAGCCATCATGTTGACTGCTTGTATACGCCTAACTCGTAATGATTTATTGCTACTTACCTAAGGAAACTTGGATCCGGGTGTAGGATCCCCCACAATTATAATACCCCAGTAACCCTTAAAAGTAAAGCATAAAAGTCAAATAATTAAAGTGATCTAGACCCTAAGGTAGCCTCTCTTTGGGATTTTTCCGAGCAAAGTCCCCGTTCTGTAACACGATGGGAGAACTGACTTGTTTGTTTTGCGTTTGATCGCAAATGTTGTGGATAGAAAGAGTCACCACCGACTTTTCTTTTATCCAATTAAGGGAAGGCGACAAGAACATGAAAAGACCTTCGTTAGATTCTGAGTAAGGGGGGTGGTTATGAAAGGGGAAGGTGTTAGCACCTTTTCCATCCGGAGTTATCTACGGGATCTTAATTACTTAGCTCACTTTAATTGCTTTTGGTGTGTGTTTGAAAATAATTTTGAAAAGGCATTTTGCTTTGACTTCGAATGATTCACGGAATGTATACTAAGTGTTTGGAAATGTTTTGTTTTGGAAAAGGACTTTGTAATGATTCACGCTTGAATGTATACAAAGTGTTTTGAAAAGAAGATTTTGAAAGTGTGAGTGTGAAAAATGTTTTGATTGAGTAAGCAAAGAGAATTATTTTTAATCACCGTAACGGTCGCTTCGTGTTATTTTTTTTCCTTTAGAACAAAGTTATCCATACCATTGTTTGATAGGTAACCTTATTCGTTGGATGTAAAAGGGACATTCGAAGGGACATCGAATGGTCATAGAAGGCAACATGTAGGGATATCTTAGCATATTCGTAGGGATGATCATCACTTTCGAGGCAACAATCGAGAGACTAAATCATGTATTCATAGGCAACATAGAGGGTCATCGAGGACTATGATCTTTAAGTCAAGGGACTATGATGATGTATTGTAGGCAACAGTACTAAGATACCCCCACGTTCGAGGGACATGACCATTTTCATAAGGCAACGAGAGAGGATACCCTAAAGGGGTGCAAGTGTGAAACATGTGTTGTATTCTGATATTTTTATCTTGTATTTAGCGATCTAGATTGATCTTTATCTTGTCATACACCCCTAATTACTAGTAGTTAATGGGTGCGGAAAGTAAATTACTGGAATGTAAAGTATGCGAAAGTAAATGTCCTACGCTATTACATGGCTTTGGGGCAGATACATAATAGGGGGTGCGAAAAGTAAAAGCAGAAATATAAATCTACGCTGTTACATGAAAACAACCTTGCAACTTATACATCCTTTCTAGAATTTAAATGCAAAAGAATTAAAATAGAAGAAAAATGGTCTAAGTGAAAACCTAAATCCTAATATTTATGGTATTTTTGAAGATTAATATTAATGTAAGAAGAATCCTATTTCTAATTGATTTTAATTAATAAAAGGAGTTTAATGAAAATTAATAACCTAAATTAAACTAATTAAGTTAATTAATTAAAAAAAAGCATGGAGAAAATTATTTGTGAAATTAACCCTAATTAAGCTAATTATTTAACCTAATTACTAATTAATTAATTAGTTGAATTAATCAGAAAAATAAAATAGTAGAAAAATAAATAATAAGCAAAGAAATTCCATCAGAGCTTCTAACGGAGGTTTCAATAAGCCACGCCTTCCGTGGAGTGGCGCTTGGGCATCCAGAAACTGGAGTTTCTAGTAAGGATCCTGCTAAGAGTGTCCAGTGTCGGAGCTTCTACATCTGGGGTCCAAGCTGGGCTTCGGAGGTTCTCGTGACTCGAAGGGTCCAGAAGCCGGGCCGGAGGTTCTCATCCGGAAGGGTCTAGCCGGGCTTCGGAGGTTCGGGATTGGAGGATCCGGTGTTGAAACATCCAAGCCGGAGCTCTGGATCCGTACTAGAAGGGTCCAAAAGTTCGCTCGGAGATTCTGTTGTCGGGGACGCCCGTAGTCGGAGCTTCTAGAGGATCTTCTGGAGATGCCTCTTATGGAAGTTAGAACTTCTGGAGATAACACCGGAAGGGAAACTCTGGTGATCTTCTCCGGTCATCCAAATATCTAAAACCTGCAAAATCAAATTAAGAACAAAAGAGAATAACCCAGACTAACATAAAATTACCCCTTAATTCGAATATGACGTTATTCTAGCTTGTAACGTCCTACAACTATGGATTCAAAAGCTTGAGAGCTTCGTGCCCTAGCAATGGTGTTCTTCTAGGAAATCGTCTCCACATCCAGTCGCCTTGAGGTCTTCGATAGAAATATTTAACCATGAAATCAAACTTCTCACTTGACTTCCCCAAAGCATCCGCATCATCGGTACGGCTTTTGCTTACGCCTTCGATCTTCGATTCTTAGAAATATCTTCGCACGCATTCTCCATGATGGTGGTTTCGTAAATAGCACTCGGTTGTCCATCATGCTGAATACGCCTCTTCAACCAAACACATCCATCGATTTAGATGCACACCAACGATAGTCATCAAGGCATCGTGGAAATACACCGCTTGCAACAAATCTTTCTTGACAACATCGAGGAATAATTAGCTTGTTCACATTATAAACGAGGAGTCATCACAATAGCATTGGAACTTTTACCATGGTCGACATTGGTGCGTTGATCACCTTTGGAGTTTCGACAGAGGGTCGAATTCAATTTCCTTGCTTTAATCATGTCTTGAATCTTGTTCTTCGTGAGCCCAACAATTATTGGTGTCGTGCCTCGGCTATTGGAGTGGTATGCACACCTGCATTAGGATTGTACTTGGAGAGGAAGTATTGACGTGTCGAGGAGGATCCTCAAAGTAATCACCGCTTTCAACATGTGTTGCAATGCTTGAGACAACGACATGTTGATCGTGAACCGCCTTCATGGCGCATTCTCCACGCTGTGTTGTCTCGCTGAGGCTGGTGTGGGTTAGAGATCACGACCTCCCACATTAAGTGCAACAACTTTGTCACGGCTCTTCCGACCATACACATCATTTTCTTACCACAAAATATCTCTTCGCAAAGATTCAAGATGACTCTACTTGAATCTTTCCGCCTTGATTCCGGTTCGACACGTCATCATCAATATCAGCTGTGAATCCGGCTAAAGAGATTCTAATCGATGATTGAAGAATGGGATTTTCAAGTTCCGATAAACATGTCAACCAACTCCCTATTGGACAAGGGTGGTTGAACTCACCGCTAGGTCTCTATTTCGGGCATATTCTTTGAACTTCTAGTCACGACCCATAGACATGCTCAGAGTTTGCATGCGTAGGTGCCAATTCAAGATTGTACTTGTAATCGTTGTAGAAAGCATCCGCTAAGTCATTCCACGATAAATGTGGGTATTCTCTAGCTAATATTACCACTCCAGCTTGAGTCCTAGATAAACTCTCTTGAAAGAAACCGATCCATAACCGCCTTCAAGATGAGGATGGATCTTCCAACATAGGACTTCAGATGCAGCAAGAGATGCCATCATATTTGTCAAAGGTAGGACCTTGGACTCATGGGAATTACCACACCATGAACGAGACTCTGATCATCAAAGTTGAGCCTTGATATTTTCATATTTTCCACATTCGATTCGCCTTCAAGTTGCTTGTACTTTCGCTGTCGAGGATACTACTCACCACATAGTCTTCCTCTTCGCTTTTAGACTCATGATGGCTTCCTTCATTCTTTTAATACTTCCTTCGCCACCGCCTTGTCTAAGAATTCGACTTGTCCGACCACCCTAGTCGGACCTTTTGATTTCTTTTCCATGTCATAATACCAATGGTCTTCTTTTTCTAGTGATGAGCTTCTTTAGATCTTTCCGCCTGGGCCAAATTGGTGAACATCTCCTAGAATTGGGCGTTCTGAGCATTCTGAGCCTGGAGATCTCTGATAGTCTGTTCAAGAGCCATTTTTGCTGAAATAAACAGCGAGAGAATAAGAAAACTAGTCTTCAATGTACCTGTTATGAAATGTTATGCCATGATATACGATGTCATGCAATGCAATGTTTTCAAGGACCTTAGGAATTTAAGTTTGTTAAACAAGAATGAACAAACTTTTTATTAGTTTATCTTTAGCAAGTACAAAAGAAAGTTTAAACAAATAAAAGAAATTCCTAGAGCTTAAGTCTCCCATGGGCGCTTCTTCTTTGTGTTGAAGTAGGTATTGATGCTTCGCTCTTCGTGAAGTAGCTTTGTCAGCTGTAATACCTTTTTCTCGCTTGCATAGCATTGAGCTTCGAGGTTATCCTTTCTTCTTTAATCTGAATCCAGGATCTCTCAAGTCTTTCAAATTAGTAGGCATGTATGGATGGAGAATAGTGTAGGGTGCATCACCTATAGCAACAGGTTCCATAAGCACTGGTAGAACAACTGTGAACGACATCATGAGGTCTTGAGCAAGAGCTCGCACCTATTTGAGGTAAGGTTCCCAAGGAATGGAATTTTTGTGTCCCAAAGTCTTGGTATCGCCCTTTATCATGTCTCAAGCGTGCACAAATCATCGACGGTAGTTCTAGAGATCGTTGTTGTAGTCAAACACAATGTCTTAGAGAAGCATATCATGAGGACCATCTCTTCGAGCACAACCAAACTGACGTAGAGCTAGAGAAGGGTTGTAAGTGATACCTCCCCTTATGCCAAGGAGTGGTACATTAGGGAATTCCCCACAACGCTCATTGAAAGTGAAGTCCTTTTGAAGAAAAAGACACCAACGAATATCTGAATGAGAGAGTGACATCAGCCATTGAGACCACTTCCATCTTTGCTCGTTCTTCATTATCGATTGAGGAAGGTGCTAAATAAACCACCGAAAGTAACGGTATGCAAAACATGAGTTCCTTGTCTTTGATAGTACGAGTGTGGAGAGAATGCATGATGTCTCCAATAAAAGTAGGCATAGGATTACGTGAGGAATATATTGATGGAGTTCACGCTCATGAACCGACTCGATTAGGAAATAGCACCAAGCCATAGATTAGTAAGGCCAAATGTCTTCGAATGCATGGAAACTCATAGCCTTTAGGAATTCTCAAGCTTTTATCGTAAACTTAGCAAGCAAACCCAGAATCGCTTCTTGTTTCCCAATTAGCTTCAATGTCCGATCGCTTTAGATGTAACTGATGCGATGTCTTTGTATGTCGGAGCTTTTCTAAACCGTGAATGGTTCCGATCAAGAATAGGTATCCCAAGTAGATTAGAGAACTCTTCTAATGTAGGCACCAATTGATAACTGGGAATGTAAATAGTGATGTTTGGATCAAGAACCGAATACAATGTGCATCATATCTTCTTCAAAACCCGAGATAACCAAGTCAAGCGTAATCATGTCTTTTGATAAACCGAGCATGATCGGGAACTTCAAACCAATTTTTGAGTTGAGAAGTTATACCCACGAAGTGGATCTTGATAGTCTTTCTAGAAGCCATCACCCTACAAAGCAGAGCAAAGATAAATCCTAGGTCCTTGAAATAGTTAGAAATGATATGCAATGCGATGATGTCATGATTTCATGTTTAAACAAGTAGCAAGCACGAGCAAATCACACAATAGCCCTAGGTTTAAGGCTTGTATGAGGTATAGGTGTCACCCTACCAAAGATTAAGGTTCAACCTGCCTTATAATAGTAACCGTGTTCTAGGAATCTCATATCATTAATCTTTCTTGTAGGCTTTATTTTAATACGACTACCAAGTGGTCGACCGAAACATCCCGAAAGTCGAATCTTAATCAGCGTAGCATCGAGTATCAACCAACCTCAGTCTGCATCGAAGCCGACCATCTCACTACCTTCTAATGGCCAAGATTGGTCAATTAGGGTTATAAAAGTTGAGTTAGTGCTTATGACACCACGCAGACGCCAAATAATTTCCTCAACTAAACATGAGGAGCATCGGGACATCTAAAGTGTCGCACTATCGTAGCCATCATGTTGATTGTTTCAGTATATGCCTAACGGTGGCGACGATTTATTGCTACTTACCTAAGGAAACTGGATCCGGTGTAGGATTCCTACAAGTATAATACCCAAGCAACACTTAAAAGTAAAGCATACAAGTCAAACAATGAAAGCAATAAAGTGATCTAAAGCCCTAAGGTAGCCTCTCTTGGGGTTTCTCAACAGAGTCGCCAGCTCAGAACACGGTGGGAGAACCGACTTGTTTGTTTTATGCTTTATCGCAAATGTCATGGATAACAAGAGTCGCCACCGACTTTTGTTTTATCCATTAAGGGAAGGCGAATAGAACAAGAAAAGACCTTTGTTAGATTCTCGAGGGAGGCGCTTATGAAAAGGGAAGGTGTTAGCATTCTTTCCATCCGTAGTTAACTACGGGCTCTTAATTGCTTAGCTCACTTTACAAATTTTGTGCGTGTGTTTGAAAATGTTTTGAAAATGCATTTCGCTTGAGTTCGTAATGATTCACGCTGAATGTATAATGAGTGTTTACAAATGTTTCGCTTTTGGAAAGGGCTTTGTAATGATTCGTTGGAATGTTTACAAAGTGTTTGAAAAGACTTTGAAAATAGTGTGAGGTGTAAAAGTATTTTGATTGAGCAAGCAAAGAGAGTTATTTTACCCACTCGTAATGGTCAAGCCGTGTTATTTTGCTTTCCTTTAAAATAAGGCTATTCATAGCATTGGTTAATAGGTAACCTTATTCGTTGGATGTAAAAGGTACATTCAAGGGACATCGAATGGTCATAGAAAGCAACATGTAAGGATATCTTAGCATATTCGTAGACGATCATCACTTTTCATAGGAACAATCAAGGGACGATATCATATATTTGTAGGGAACATCAAGGGTCATCGAGGGACTATGATCTTTAATCAAGGGACTATGATGATATGTTTGTAAGCTGCCTTAACTAAGATATCCCCATGCTCGAGGACATGACCATTGTATTCAGAAGGCAACAAGAGAGGCTACCCTAAGGGGTGCATGTGTGAAAAGTGTGTTGTGTTCGATATTTATCTTATGATTAGGGTTAGCTATGTTGATTGAATTATTCTTGCCATATACGCCTAGTTACTAGCGCTAATATGTGCGAGAAGTAAATGCGAAATGTAAAGTGCGGAAAGTAAATCCTACGCTATTACATGGCTTGGGGAAGATACATAAGAGGAGTGAAAGTAAAAAGGTAATGTAGTGGAAAGTAAATCCTACGCTATTAAACATGATAAAAGAATTTGCAAACTTATACAACCTTTCTAGAATTTAAATGTGGAATAATAAACCTAAACAATTAGAATAATGAGAAAATGTTAGTGAAAAATAGTTCTGAAATT